>VXAL01003266.1:309992-327949 GCA_013399475.1 Chauna torquata | reverse complement strand
AGCTCCCCCCAGAGGTTGGAGGGATACAGATGAGATTCAGTATTTGGGAAGCTGCCATCTTCAGTCAGAAATTGTGGAGAGAAGCTGCCAGCATGGACATGAAGCTTTGGGAAGCATCTCCACAGCCTGATCAAGCCAGTCAGAAGCCTTCCTTCTCCTAAACTGTATCTAAGCTGATTCTTTCCAATATACAGTCTAAGAGCCCTTTTGTGCGGAATTGAGGCAGGTTGTGGAAAAAGGACATTTGGTAATTTCAGAATGTGATGGGCTAACAGATCAACTGCCTATGTTGTAAGCTACTGGTTGCTGTTTGCCATTATGAAAAAATCCTGACTACATGTAAGGTTACTGAGATATATTTAGTACTACTGTCTAGAAAAGCCAATGGAGCCTACCCCAGTAATGGTACAGTGCTGGCTGGTTACCATGCAGGGTCTATTATATTCTTGAGATACAAGCCATGAGACAGTGAGTAACATATAATTGTCTAATAGCTGATACATAGACCAAACACTTGAGTACCAGAGTAGGGCTGCTCACTGGGTGTCATTGCAAAGCTCGCACATCTTAGCCACTGGTGGCAGATTTTTGTATACAAGCTGCACTTTTTATCCCTGGGTGGAATAAAGATCACACAGCAGCCAAGATGCTATTAAAGCTTAAAGAGTAAATATGTGTTTGGCTTTATTTTGCTTTCCTTCCACTTGTTATTGTGATCACTGCAGAGCCAACTTTAAAAGACCGGTATGAGAAGGTCATACCACTCATGTTTGTATATTATCTAAACACCTGATCGGCTGATTTTTCTTACTAAGAGCCCTGTAATTACAAACTCACACAGGATACTGTGCCCTTTGTGACTGCTGAGGAAATACCTATGAAATATTTTGTTGTCAAGCAGAGGAAAAAAAAAAAAAAACACAATTCATGCAGGAACAAAGTTAAAAAGGCTCACAAGTTTAAGTTGTTATGTATTAAAATAGGTCAGAAAAATAAGGGTCAAACATAAGACAGAAAATACACTACATATTAAGAAAAGTGCAGATGTCAAAATGGATGTTTGGGGATTGAGAATTACATGTTCAAAATCATTGGTGATAAGTCAGCAGTAAACTTTAAATTTCCCCCATTTCAAGCCAACCATAGTAGGTAGCTCTGCTTTATGCACCTTGCAATTATTTTGGTAGTTTGGCAGAAAATAGCAGCAGTTCAGCTATTCACTGACCTGCAGCAAACTGTAAATGAATTTGTGTGTTCCTGAAGAAGGATCTGCTCTCTCCAGCCTGTAATAGTCAGTACAAAATGGTGTCTCACAGTGAATCAGTGGAGTAGCATGAAGTCTTCTGTAGTGAGTGAATTTTGTCAGGGTGGAGAACAACTTGTGGGGGCTGAGCAGAGGTCTGGGGAAGACAAGAACTCTTTGGTGTAAGGTATGTAGACAATTATTTATTTAAATGTCAAAGAGGTATAAAGGGATTAATAAGCCAACATCTGACTACAGACTTGCCATTCTGCACTGATCCTCAGGGGCTGGTTTTCCTAAAGGTATAATCTTAGGATTATTTGGAAATGGACATTCCAAGTTTATGTTGAAGAGGGAGGAGAAACTAGCCTCACTGGCAGGTTACCACATGCTTCCCTGGAGTTATTCCCTTGGCAGTTCTTCAGCTGGGATGGCAGAGGCAGAAGTTATGCTGAACACAGACAACCTCCTTCCACAGGAGGAACATGTGCATTGTGTCTGCAGACCTCCCTTAGAGAACAAGCACAAAATTGCTCACAGATCAATGCTGTGTACTTAGCAGCGGCTCTCAGACCAAAATTACATGTTTAGTTCCACTGAGAAGGTAATGAGGAAACTATATGTCCTTGTTTGCTCCACTCTTAATGAAGAACCTTGCAAAGGTACAGTCACTGTCAGCACAAAGAGGAACAAATGTGCAAGAAATGTGGTGCCTGTAGGCCTAATTTATTTTTTCTCCACATGTGATTAAGTATATAAGATGAAAAATAGAAGCTTCGACTTTTTCAATTTTGCCAGTGTTGTTAATAACGATAACATGATTCCACCAACAAAAAGTGTCTCCCAAGTTGTTTATGCACTAAGGCCATGGTTACATTTACCCCACAGCTTGGCATGTCCTCGAGGTTGCATGAGGTGGATTGCTGTGTATGAACAATGGAATAATGTGATTATACTTATTTGGACTTATCATGGTAAGAGCTGTACTGTCATTTTACAGTATGATTTGCAGGTGATTATACAAGTAAAAACAAACAAAGAGATAAACCTGCACTCTGATTTTCTTCACTGTCAGAGGATTTATGAGCTCATGTACTTGATGGAAATTTGGCCCTAAGAGACCTAAAGCAGGATTAATGCTTCAAAATAAACTTTCAAGTAGCACTTTCATATTTAAAACTCCTACACAGAGCAACTGACACTCTCTTTCATACTGCACCGAGAAGCAGAATAAGTTCTGAAACAGAAGTGACAATTTCAGCTGATTATATAAGTCTTCTTCTTTTCATTTCATATAAGCCATAGTTATGTTTTATGCCTAACAGCCACTTACCCCATCTTGAAACAATTAAGCCTATTTATAGGTCACAAACAAGCATGTGATCCTTGTGGAATGATAGGTGAAAGTAAACAGAGAAGATGCTTACTCACTGCTAGCGTTCAAACTACTCAACATTAACTTGGGAACATTGTGCCAACTGTTGCAATGAACATTTCTATAGTGTGAAGGAACGGTTCACAACAATACCCTTATCAACACACTGAAGGGGATTCTAGAGCACTCCTTTGGCAGTTCCCTGACAAAACTTTCTATCATGTAATGCTCTTTTTTGAGACACACATCTATAACACTGACAGGAAAGAAAAAAAATTGTCTTTATTCCCCTCTGTACATATATATAGATCACTGCGTTCCTGGCAATTCTCCAATGCCATCTCCTCCTCTTATTGGTATGTCTGTCTTAGAGACAAGCACTGCCTGGTGCTGAGCTGGGTGTTCTTGTTATTTTTATTAAAATTAAAAAATATATATTTTGTGAAAGCAAACTGATTTTTTTCTCTTTTGATCTGAACACCTTGGTGTCTGGAGGCAGAATCAGGGCTGGGTTTCTCTCAACAAGTTTTGATGAGGTAATACACCAGTTATGTTTCCAAATAGATCTAGTGTCAGGCTTACAGGACTCCTACAGTATAAATTATAACTCAGGATAGATTCTCCTTGGTTTACCCAATGGAGCCTGCAAAGTCTTTGGAATCCTTTTTCTTATTTGCCCCATGATAGGAAAGAACTGTACAAAATCATTAAGACTTCCTTTCCTTCAAAGGCACAAAAATCACCAGGAAAATCTCAAGTCTCTCTTGCTCCTGAAAGCTGATTCTTAAGTTTTTTAATCCTCACTGGGCAAGAACCACAAGCTGTGATGAACGAAATCTGTCTTTTAGTTACTGAGTATTGGCACTCCCAATTCAGGTGCCTTTTAGTCTAACTACAATGAAGATGAAAAAAATAACATTCTAGGGCATCTCCTTTTATATCCTAATTGCAAAAGAAGTCCTTGGTACAGGACAGGGGATGGGTCAGGCAACTTCTGGAAGCCATGGACTAAAAATTCCCAAGAATGTTTACATTATTTATATTCATTTATATTAAACAAGAGCTGATGGAAGGAACACAAAGTTTTCTTCTCTTCCATAAACTTTCGTATTGGTATTGTGAGAGCCTTTGCAAGGGGCAAAACTTTCATCTCACTTCTCCACATCCTTTTCTGCTTCCTCATTCATAGCTTTATGATATCTCACCTCAGGAGATTGATAGAGGCATTTAGCTAATGCCTTGAGAGTGATGTGTGCTCAGATGTGCTGCACTGCTGAAAGTATCAAGCTGAGCTAGTCAGAATATTTTAATAATTGCACAATAACATATTGTTTGTCAAAATCAAAGCAGTTTGTGGAGACTTATCTGAAGAAGTTTCAGAAGGCCAGTGACTAAGGCCCAGGGTTCTCTGGTGATTTCTGTTGAGAGAAAGGAAGAACAGGAAAGCTTAAAGCTAACCTTTCAAATCTGAAAATAAGTTTTTGATGTATTTTCATTTTGTCTGAGTTTGTTTTTGCCTCATCAGGAAACTATTTTTCTTGAAACCTCAAAAGCTGTCAAAGTTGGAATTAGTGTCCTTGAGACATCTTAGTTTTCAAAATCAATGAAAAAGCTTCCTTAGGCACTAATGGGCTCTTAAACAAGTCCCCAGTGCAACAGGGCTGAAGCAGTACATAAAAATTACTTCTCTCCTGTATTAAAAAGCAGTTTTCTCAAATACAGCACAAAATGAAGCAGTAACATCAGATGACCAACGTCAGTGAAACTATATTGCTGTGAAACCAAGAATAAGTCAAAATTCTGTCTTTAGTGAATCAGTATACATTCATTATCAAAATATTTTCAGAACAGGAAATCTGAAGTTGTTGCAAGCAGCAAAGGCTGTGGATTGTAAAGTTTATCTTCTAGATGTTTCCTTGTTGTCTTTGTTGTTGTGCCATTTGTCTGTTTGTTTGTTTGGTTGGTTTATTTGGAGCTGCTTTAGCCAGGCCTAACAGAAAAAAAAGAAATCTTCAAGACTCCTCCCTACACACTCCTTTTTTTTGTAACAAACATGGTCATAAGTTGTTCTGTCAGAACACCCTGAAAGGAATTAACTTTTTAGATGTAGGAAAATCACTTTGAACCAACACCTCAGTTTGGTGAGAAAAATGTAAGCATGGGACTTCTGTCTAGCAAATCTGTGTCAAAAGAACGCCCAAAGGACAAACCGAAAGCTGCTCCTGGAGAAGTGCAAGCCCCAAACAGGTAAGACATGCAACCAGATGAAGGTGGAGCAGGTGCTCACCCACACCAGCTGGCTGGAAGAGAAGCAGCATGTTTGTGGGGTGGCCACAGGAGCCTGACTAAAGCTATTGGTTCACATGAGCACCTGGGACTAGGTTTGAATGAGTGCTGCAATGGGTTCCCAGGTAAATCCTGCCCTGTGAGGTACCTGCAGCGCCCACCACAGATGGTCCTATCCTGTGGCAATGTGAAAAGAATCCCCCTGACTTCAATTTCTCTCCCTCACTCCAAGCTCAAGGAAGAGTGATGGCATTGGTCCAGGATTATCCCTGCAAGACAATTTCCATTAAAGCCAAGCGAGAACTTTTTATGTCTTAATCCCTAAACTCTTCAGTTCTGGAAAATGGAACTAATTACGAGTTTTTCTGGTGTTGTTAAATAAGGAAATATGTGGCTGACTGATACACTGCCTGTCATTTTATCTCAGTTTAAGACACAATATGATTTCTAACACTATGACATTCCTTTGTGTTCTTCATAATTAGAAAAAATGTTGGCATTTAGATTCAGCACAGTTTTGGATATCAAAAAATTGCTCATTTCATATAAAATCTCTAGCTAACTAATTATTTCTGAAGATGGAGTCAGGTGTTTATAAGCCATTTAAGCAAAATAAATCAGTGTTCTATAGAGAATACTGTTGGCCAGGCTGTTAACTGAGCTAAAGTACTCTTTAAAAAACTTTACAAATCTGAAAAGTAGCAGCTTTATAGATATGAGATCTTCTGAAAAAAAAAAGAAGAAAGTTACTGTTTCTATTTAGCACCATCCATAGGTCTCTATACCTTTAAATAAAAACCTTCTAATTAATTTTTAGACAATCTCAAAACTTATGCTTACAATGAAATATGTGAAAGCAAAGGAAAAAGATGACCAAATAAATTCCTGAAAGGTATTTGAAACAAGCTCATTTATAGTAGAGTGCTATCCTAACAAGTAGATTTATCATTGATTTTGAGGTGAAACAATATTATCTAGTCTTGTAAAGAGTGGCCAGCCTTTTAAAATGTATTCTAAATTAAAAAATCGCAATAAATACAGGTGATGTAAAGTAATCATCATTAATTATCATCATAGCTGGGCAGATAATATCTGAATAAACTCTAATATGACTGATTGTTGATGCTAGTTTCTTGGAATGTAATGAAATGATATGGCTGGAAATGATCTTTTAAATTCCCTGATTCCTTCAGGCTTCATCATCCTTGAAACTGTCAATCAACCCACGGAAATGGCCAGACGCAATTCATATTGTAACTCGAGAAAATAGTGTGGGAAACTTCTGCAAGATCATCACATTCCTGTGTTTTCCTGGGTTTCACTTCTTTTCTCTTTCTATTGAACTGAAACAGGATAGAATAAGTCAATTTTCATTCTTTTCTTCAGACTTTTCAATCTTTCCATAGCCACAGCTCCCAACAGGACTATGAGAGAAATTTCTAATATTTTCAAATTATCAGTGGTGTAGAAGAGAGGACTTCTATCCTGTGACCTGGAAAAAATGTCTTCTACTTTGTTGACTCAAACATATATGGGAATAAAATAACGGAATTTTCAATTCACTGGCTAAAGAAAAACCTTAACATCTATAAAAATAACTGAATTTAAGTTGAAAAGAAAATACTGTGCTTCTTTCTTTTGACTAAAGCACAAAAAAAGAATTGTTTAAAATAAAATTCAGTATCTCCTCTTTGGACAGAATGCAACATTTTTATGGATATAAAAATTATGATGATTTCAAAATGAAAATGCTTCTTAGAAAGAAAAAAATAGCCTTAAAATATTTTGTTTCCTCATTTAAAAAATCCAACATTTGACAGGAAAAATATTTATTTTATTGCTAAGTATATGAATAATGTTATTCTCTCTGAAGTTATTTTGGTTAGCAAAATTACTTTTCTCAAAGTTAAAAAGGATCTCCTTAGCTCTCTTTTGAAAAGTAGTTTAGTGACTATGGCTGAGTCTTCAATGAACAGCACTGGAAGAGTCACCCTTTCTGTACTTGCAAGACATTATCACCAGGGATTTGTCTTTACTCAGTGCCAGTTAAGGAAATGGTGTACAGCAAAAGAAAATAAAATATAACTGGTCCATCTACTTCCTATTAAGATAGTCCAGAACATGCCCGGTTTTTACCTCTCTTCATCTTGAGTACTAAAAATAGATCATCTAATGTTTTATTTCTGGCTAGTGCTCTGATGGATAGGCTTGTTGCTTACAGGCACTATGGTCTATGTCAGGATTAGTTCTCATGTCTTTCATTACACCTGCTCTCCTCACAAAAGGGCTACTCTTTTCGCTTCTCAGGCAGCATTTACTTCTCTTGGGAGCAATCACCTTATTTCCTGATCCATAAAAATGCATTGTTCTTATCAATATTTTCCTCTGGGAACATCAACAGGGAAATATTATGTGCTAGGTGCTTAATTATTCATTAGCTTATGGCCAGCTTCTTCATAATGTTTCCTTTTTTATAATCACCATTTCAGATAATACAATAATAATAAGCCAATAATATTGTGCCTAAAACAACTCCCCTACTAAGAAAGAAGTGGAAACAGATGCTTAGAGTGGATGGTTGGCAGATTACTGAAGTTTTTTTTCCATTGCTAGGGAAGCCCTGTGTAGGCTTGCATTCAATTTAAGTCAAATAATTTACCTTGCCTTAAATTACACCCCCTCTGCAATCTGATGCCAGGAAACCAATTCAGAAGAGTTCATCATTTGTCTACAACAGGAAATTATTTATCTCTAGTGATTTTCTAAAGCTTAAAAATATATTCCCATAACAGACCCAGTAGCATACAGCATGAATTTTTTAGTGCACTCATTGTAAAACAGCAAATGGCATGCTATTGACTGTTCTGTATACCCTACCTTTCTTCAAATCACATATGAATATGAGTTTTCCCAACTGGTTTTTTTGTAACAGAATCACACTTAAGTCTGACTTTCCCAACATGTTCAGTTTTTAGATGTCACAAAGTATTCAGTGGTGATGTTTTTTCTGACAGATCATGTCAGTTCTTTAGAATGTTCCTTTCGTATTGATTTGTTTTTGCAAGCTTTATGTTAAAAGTGTGTATATATATGTATATATATGTGTATGTATATACGCATACATACATATAAATGTACTAGCAGCTCTTACAGCATTCCTTCTCTTCCAAGGTGTTGACCTATCTGACTATGGAGCAGGACTGTAAGGTCGGGTAATGGTAATATCTACATAAGTTTTCTTTCTTTATGAGACATTTTCAGCAAGTATAGATAAAATGCATCTTCTAATGCATCAAATATTTTATTGTTTAGTAGTCTTCCAGTATACAAGAGATTGTCAGAAAGAGGACAGAGATCAACTGGTTCCTGGATATGGGACTGGAAAAATTTGGGCTTAATTTGTAACAAATAATATTCAGACTAGGTATTGGGAAAATACTAAAGAAAATGAAGCTCTGGAAGAGGTGAAATGGAAATGTTGCTAATGCTAAATCTTTCTCTTAAAGAGTTTGTAGAACAATTTAAGCAAAACTGACCATTTTTCAGGACAAGAGAAGGGGCTTTCTGGTGTCTTGATGTTCTTTCAAACCACATAATATTTGCATGTATGGTAATCTAAAATCATTTATGCTAATCTCATCATGTCCCTGGCTGTTATGACCCAAGTGCAGCACCTGGCATTTAGCCTTGTTGAATGCCATGCAATTGGACATGGCCCATCGCTCCAGCCCATCCAGATGCCTCTGCAGAGCCTTCCTACCCTCGAACAGATGAACATTCCCACCCAACTTGGTGTCATCTGCAAACTTACTGAGGGTTCACTTGATCACCTCATCAAGATATTTGATAAAATCATTAAACAAAACTGGCCCCAATACTGAGCCCTGAAGAACACCACTTGTGACCAGCTGCCAACCAAATTCAACTCCATTCATAATGACTCCTTGTGCCTGTCCATCCAGCCAGTTTTTACCCAGCCAACAGTACCTCCATTCAAGCCATGAGCAGCCAGTTTCTCCAAGAGAACGCTGTGGGAAACCATATCAAATGCTTTGCTAAAGTCCAAATAAAAAACATCCACAGCCTCTCCCTCATCAACTAAGCAGGTCATCTTATCATAGAAGGAGATCAGACTGGTAAAGCAGGATTTGCCTGTCATAAACCCATGCTGACCAGGTCTGATCACCTGGTTGTCCAGTATGTGCACTCAGGATGATCATATATATATATGTTTTATTGTCGTCTCTTCAAAGGAGTTAAATGATCTGTACGAATTGTTCCAGAGCATTGTGTTCCTAGGACTACATAAATGTCATAATAGAAAAGAGTTAAATGAAAGAGAGAAGTGACTGGTCTTTTTGAACTAGCTGTTGTATAATTAAAAGTACAACTCACTTAGGAGAAATATGACCCTTAGTTATTTCATGTCCTCTGATGACCATCCTCTTAATAATTTGATTTTTTTCTAAGTAAAACACAATAGAAGAGATGCATAAAATGGAACCCATAATGCAGCCCTCAAGCAAGAAGGTCTCAAAGCACCAAAGAAATCAAAGTGTCTGTTGTCGTCTGTGGTAATTCCACTGTTTACAGCCAATATGATCATTCAAAGCCTTATCTGTCAACAGTAAAATGACGTAATGATAAAGCAATACAGATATTACAGTTCAACAGATTTATTTGAATATGATCTGCATGGGGGAGCTGATTCCTCAAAACTGACTTATTAGATCATAATATTAATGACAAGCTGGTTATTCTTCATCGTAAAAAAGTGGATGCCTATTGTTAATACAACAGTCTGTTTCTTCTCATTCACAGTAATTTCAGTGATTTGATGTGTGCTGTCTCTGCCTAACATTTTTTTTCTAGAGAGTCATTACTCTACAGGGGAACTATACCACAGCAAAAAATCCCTCACTGGAAAGTCAGCTATCTCCTAAACCCAATTTCTACCTGATATTCTAGAGGACTCTGATGAAGAGACATATTAGTTAATTTCCCAGGAAAATAATTAACTTAGAAGAGAGTGTAAGCAAGCAGAAGTACGATAAGAAAGAGTAGCAAAAAGTCTTGCCTTCCTTTACAATTATGAGGAATAGTTACAAAATGCTCAATCAAAATCATTTAAAAAAATTCTCTTGATTTTTTAAATATTTAAATATCAGTCAAGTGCTCAACTGTTTTCTTGTTCTTCAATCCTCTTTACAGACTTCTAATTCTTTCTCTTACTTTCTCAAAGTACATACGTAGCAGTGAGTAATCTCTAATAGGAGCACACTCACTATCAAGATGGAATATATCTAGCAGCAAGCAAATACTGGGAAAGATATGGTGTCTGACTTGCTCTGCTCCTCAGTATAAGCAAGCCATCTTTTCAGTCTGCCTAGGCTAAAAGACAGGAGTGTTACTGTCAGCAGAAGGAATATTCCCAGAAATGAGCAGTTCACATGGCCAGGTCTGCTGTACCTACAGCTGTGGTTGCTGCCTGTGAAATCTGGCCTGCTTGTGAATAAAGGAACTCAGCTAAGCTTAAGGACTGGAAAGAAAAAGATGTTTCAGGCAGTGATTTTGTCATGCTGTGCTTGAAAGTATGCCTGATAGAACAAAAGCATATAATTTCCATATTGGTTACCAAATCAGTGTCTGAGAGGAATACTTCACCACTGCACTCCAGTGCCTGAAAGGAATGTTCCTTTGTACTGAACCTTGTTGGTATGGAGTTCATATGATTACAAATATTGAAGCTCCTGTGACTCTTTTTCCGTAATTTACTTCCAAAACACCGTTTCATCTGGATTTTTTTTTCCTCCTACACAGCTTTATAAATAGATTTTCTTTTGTTATTATCTACTGTTTGTGCACAGCCCTATTGCTACACTGTATTTGGTTTTGTACACACGTTAGTTACTTGATTGCCAGAAATCAGGAAGGTAGAGGTGTCTAAGCTTTCACTGCAGATATATCCATTTCAGCATTACCTTGCAGACTCCTAAACAGACATAAATTATCTGATCAGAAATAGAAGTGAGAACAGTCCTGATGTTCTTCAGAGATTTCAGAAATACGTTAGTGATTTTGGTTTTAATTCAGCCAATTGAAAATGGCTGGCTGAACCGAGGCAATACAGTGGTAAGAGAGAAAAACTTTTGGCAGTGATCCTGCTGCTCTAATTTAACACAGATATGAGTGACTAGAACTGAGCCAGAATCACAGAAAATTCGTTCATGTTTTCTTCAAAATATCATCTCCTTAACTGAGTTTAAGAAAAGACCTTTTTTTTTTGAAACTGAAAAATTACAGAAAATATTTACTGAGGATGGGGCTTTCTTTTTGATCAACTCTGTGAGTAAGTTAAATAGAACAACAGAAATGAACATTTTTTTAAACTCTTGTTTCTTGGCAGTGCTGTAAAAGTTCATGTAATGTTTTAATTGTTTTTCTTCTTAAACACTATGTATCTATTTCTCTTTAAAATATCATTTTGCAACTTAAAGACCAAAAGGATCTGGAAGAGTAGGGATTTGGGGAAAGTCATGTAGTGTACAATCAGATCAAAAAAAGCATGTCTTCTTTTTACAAACCCCAACTTTATTTATTTATTTTTTTGAAGTAAGTTGAACTATAACCCAGAAAGCCTAGCTCAGATGTCTGGGAGTGGTATTCACTGGGCAATGAGTAATTACTTATGCTGCACAAGCAGGTACGGAGGAACTTCAACAGAAACTAAAGCTACCCATGTTATTAATAATACTTTTTCCATTTCTTTTTCTGAGGACTGGTCCAGCCACACCTGTCTGCATACCCTGCCAGCTCTGTAGGTGCCAAAATTATGGCAAACTTGGGAAGTTGGAGAAAGAATGTAGTCATATTTAATACTGTTTCCTGGATATATTTTTCTTCCCCCTTAAGAGCTTTCAAGCTGTCAATATTTCTAAAAATAAACAAGCCTATGAGCAATGTAGCAATGCTTTTATAGTTGGTGATAAGAATGAGTGCCCAAAGGCAAATGAACCCCCTAGGCTACTGTCACATTGCACTGTTAAATTGGTGAAAGGAGATACTTCTTTACCCCAAAGTTTTGACCTATGGATGAAAAAGAATCAAAACTGCTGTTTCATAAGCAAAATAACACTTGAAAGAATGATGGGCAAAGCCCCAACTCCTGAAACAAATATCTAAGATAAAAGATGATCAAATTTATTAAAACTGTAAGAAAAAAAATAAAACACTTTAATTTAGACTGAAATTAATGTTGTATGTGGCAGACAGGATAAATCAAGATGACACAGAAAATCCTTGCTATAGAGCAGACAATGCTTTATTCGACTTCAGATTTGAGGCACGAAATATGGGAATTCAACTCCATTTCCAAACAGAAAATATGACTCTTAACAGGACCAGCTCCCAGAGAAGTAGATGGATATGTTGTATAATTGCTGAAGCAGTGACATTGACTTTATAATCCATATATATCCTATAAAACTGCCAAAAACTTCCTGGAAAAGTCATAATGTAATTGGTGTGCAAATGGGGTGGGAACTCTTTGACTTCTTGGGACCCAGAGATGAATCAACCTTCTTTTTGTTTGTTTGTCTGTTTGTTTGTTTTCCTTCTCACATTCTACACCCATGAGGTCAAACTCAACTCTTTGCTCTTCCAGGATCTTCTTAAAAGTGTTTTTATTCAGCTCTCCAACCTAAACCTCTCTGGACTCTCTACTGTTATCACTTCCATTTTTTAAATGGTTGGATTTTATAAAATGAACTAATTCCTCACTTCAAGATCCTCCAACATTATTTTTTATTGTTAGCTTTTTTTTGTTTGTTTGTTTGTTTTTGTTTTTGTTTTAACACTGTAAACTGGGGCACTGTGTTACTAGCCCAGAGAAGAACCAATGCCTCTTTGAATTTACTTCATTCTCTGGCCTTATATGACATTTTATTATTCAGAACACAAGAATGCATAAGTAATATCCAACGAAGTGAGTTTCTTAGTCTTGGCAGCTCGATGTAGTCTTTCTATGTAGGAGGATACTCCTTGAATAAGTTTGGTAGCATTAGCCTATCTCACCTGCTGTCACTGTTTAACCTCAGTTGTTTGTTCAATCCCCTCACTTCGGGATGGAGGAGAGAATTGGAAAAGAACTTGTGGGTTGAAATAAAGGCAGTTTAATAGGACAGAAAAGGAAGAGAAAATAATAATAATAATAATGACAGAAGAATATACAAAAGAAGTGATGCACAGTGCAATTGCTCACCACCCATTGACCTATGCCCAGCCAGTCCCCAAGCTGCAGCAACCCCCCTGCAAAGTACCCCCAGTATTATTGTTCTGCATGAAACCTTGTGGTACGGGACATCCCTTTGGACATCCCTTTGGGACATCCTGCCTGTGTCCCCTCCCAGCTCCTTGTGCACCCCCAGCCTCCTGGCTGGCAGGGCAGCACGAGAAGCTGAGAAGTCCTCAGCTCTGTGTGAGCACAGCTCTGCAACAACTAAAATATCAGTCTGTTATCAACATTATTCCCATCCTAAATCCAAAACACAGCGTCATACAAGCCTCTACAAAGAAAATTACCTCAGTCCCAGCTGAAACCAAGACATCTGCTCAGCAAGAGATGCTTTCTTCCTCCCTAGACGAACTCTACATTGCTGGCTTTAAGTTACAGATTACAGTCCTAGCTAGGACTATACATTTTAAGTTAATTATTTTGTGTTCTTCTGGTTCAATCATCATTCCTTCAATAGCAGTGACCACAGTATTTTCAGAAAGGAGATCAACTCTAAAGTCCATCCTCTCATGAGAAAAAGCAAGGCAAAACACTCTGAAAGTAACCAAGAGTTTAATTTCTAGTGCACATAGTCCTACTGTTAGATTTGAAGATCAAGTAAATCTTAAATATAGAACAGAAAAGGTGTGAAATTGGCATAGTTATTTAAATTTAGTTTCTGATCTCCAGGCTTGATCTTCCTCTTCTTCATTAATGTAATTCATTCGACCTCAGTTGGGTCCTACTTCTAGGACAGAATGACAATGGCAGCCAGGGATTTTTCATCTTTTTTGCATGTGGATAAATCACTTTTACAAGTAGAAAAAAGGAAAGGACAGATAAACTTAACATTCCATCCAATTTATCCAATCTGTTTCTCAGATTGAAACCTATGTATTTTGTTTTATAAGATAAAGAAAAATGAACTGACAGGCAAAGCTGAAGAGGAAAGCAAGGCAAAATAACAAGCAGAAATCCAAGTGAAGACAGCAGCAAGGTTATGCAAAAGATAAGGAATTAATGAAGAGACAGTAGGTATTGATACCACCTATCAGTTGAAGTAGCCTCTAGAAAACTGAATTTTCATGCTCCTGCCAAGTGCAGGTTTGTATATGCTTAAATGATAGATCTGAGGCAAGAGTGGTTGCTAAGATCTTGGTGGAGTGATAAAGCTCTTAAGAAAATCATTTGAAAGAACAGCAGCATTGCTCCAGCTAGTGTTTTAGTGTTTTTAGGAAGGAAGAATAGAATAAAACTGTTTTGGGATCCTTTCTCTTCCAATTTTTATTCAGATTGAGGTACTCTGCAGACCTTTAAAATAATAATAATAATAAAAAACTATATTATTCTAGCTCATAACACATTTGTGTTTATTCATTATCTTCATAATTAATCTTTATTACTTGATTAGCTTATAAAATGCGCAGTGTGTTTTACAAATTCTTCAATAGACACTATTTTCCAGTTGAAGGATCAGGCTTGGCTGTGTCTGCTTACAGTGAGTAGCTGTAACTCTGACTAGGGCTGTATTTGGCATAGCCAGCTCATGCCGTGACTTCCAGTGTGCAGGTACCACACCAGCCAGTGCTAATGGTGACAGGGGAAAACAGCCTTTGGAAACCCACCCCACACTCTGTTACTCCATCTTGGTCAGCCTAGGGCTCCATTCCCAAAAGGCTCAGTGAGACTGATTCTTGTTTTCTTTTTATTAATTTGATACAAGGGTAAAATAATAGACTTCTATCAGGTTTTTTGTTTTGTTTTCTTTTCTTTTGTTCTTTTTTTTTTCCTTGTTGCTTCAGTTTTCTAACAGAGGGAATGGCAAAGATGTTTCTGTTGCAGTGTGTTCAGCGAGTCTACTTGAAGAGTAAGATGTTATTCAGTGGGACGAGCACAGGACATTCATGCAGTCCAGTGATTTTGTGACTGTAGAATTACTAGTTTGAATTTTTCCAAAATGTTTCCACATCTTCCTGATTTTTTGTCCTGGTCTTCCCTACTTAAAACACATTCATGACTACCAATGCAGTCTTTGCTTTGCTTTGAAACATGTTGTGTTGAAACATACTAACATAACATTATATTATTGGCAGCCTTTCATAAATCATGCATTAAACTGTGGCATTCATGGACTGTGGGTTCTGTAAAAGTGTACTTCTTTATTATCAACATCATCAGCACTGCAGATTGATGGATGCATTTGTTTGAGTTTATAAGTAGAATTTGTTTTGTTAGTTTAAGCATTGTTAACTGGATCTCTTCATTCCTATCATATGGTAGAATCTCAGAAATTTTAATAATGAAAACAAATAAAATTATTCCTGTTTACTTCTTTATTCAGTATTTGGAATCAAAATGTTACAATGTTTCTATCTATATGTGATTATTCCTTTGTAACAGCTAGGCTCTTCCATTATTTAGCAACGTACTTATAAAACTGTGATTTAATGATAACATATTTTCCTGATTTCCAGGAAGACAGTTGTCTTCATGATGTGAGATTAAATAACAAGCAGGCTGTGCTGTAAATGGACCATCTCCTTTGGATCTTCCATGTAGCTGCTAGGATGTATATCACATCTTAAAAGAAGATTGAAGGAATGAACAGACATATTGTAGCAATGTGAAGGGTTTAATTATATGCTTGACTTTCAGAGATGGTTCAATAATATATTATAAAGGGTATTTTAGCAAGAAAAGCACTTGGCAGAAGCTTCAATTGGTTTAGAACTTTAAGTAGTTGATAGACTGTCTGTTGGTGAAACCACAGAAGAAAAAGGGCTGCTCCATTTAAACTGATTGTGGATTCCTGAACAGTAAAGCACTTGTTTCAGATCCTGAAGACTGGACGAAGATGGAATTTGAATCTGAATCTGTCATACCACAAATCAATATCATAACCAGATTTCCAAGGAAGGAGTTTTCTCAATAAATGTGATGCTATTACACAAAATGAACATGCTGGTTCATACACCGTTTTTGCTTTCAGCTCAAGTCTAGTATGAAATGCAATGGACCACTTCTCTTTGGCAGCTGCAGCTGTGAATATCTTTTTTTGGATATGCCACATTATGAAACAAGAATGTTCTCTAAAAAAGAAGTAATTGAAATAAAGGAAAGAAAGAAAGAAAGAAAGAAAGAAAGAAAGAAAGAAAGAAAGAAAGAAAGAAAGAAAGAGAGAGAGAGAGAGAATCAGGTAACCTGAAAAAAATCTGAACTGATAATAAAACTGCCAGTGTGTTTGTTTCTATTTTGGACTAACCAGAACATCTCTGTGGGAATATTTTTTGCAGAAGTCCAGTCTTTAAAGTCCATGGCAGATGAGACAACTTTACTTTTCTCTGTATTGTAAAAAATCTCCTTCAAAGTGCCCTTACTGAGTCTGGTGACTTACTGCATTACATTTAAGCTTTTCATTCTTGCTTTCCAAGCTCAGCAAGACTCCACAGTGTCACCTACAGCTCTGCTTCAGATTCGTTTTACACCCACTCTTTTGCTGCCTTCATTTATTCCTAACTTCCACTCTTCACATGCCTTCTTTATCTATTTTAGCTTATCTTAGTTGTGATTCATTCCTCAGAGGCTATGTCTACTCTGTATTTTTTGCTTGTGTGTGCAGTTGTATTTACACAAATTTCAGAGTACTCTAAAATCCTCTGGGCAGGGATCTGTCTTGTAGGAAGCTGTAAAACGCAATGCACCCATATGTTGTACCACAAGTAATGACTAATACTAAAGAAGGAAAGTAAGATAATTTTAAAATGTTGTAGTATTGGAACTAAAAGACTAACATACAAACTGTATGGCTAATTGAAACAAAGTAATGGCACTCAACATTCGGTTCCTCCTAGCCCTCTTCCTCTGCTTCAGCTTTGAGATTTATTTGAGTTTGTACTCATATATTATGGCTTGCAGACATTTGCGCCTGGGAAGGAGAAAGATGACTGTGGAAAGTGCTGAAGAAGGCAAACATATGTCCCAGTGATATCAAGTAAGAAACCAAGTGGTCTTCTCACAGTTGTTTCAGGTGCAGACTTACTTCTGTACGGCTAGGCAGAGACTTATTCTCTATTCATTTCTTCTTAAATCTCAGCCAGGAGAGAAGGAAAAAAGTGCTGGGCTGGCTGGTATAAAATGCTAAGCAGCTACTGTGAAGAATATGATTTCTGCAATCCATTCATGAAAGACTTCACGGTTTACTCTACGTAGTCAATTAGTCTGTCCACTTCCCCTTAGTATAATCACCACGACCTGCCCAGTCACTTCATATGTAGAGACCATTTAAAACAGGCTACCTTGTCCCCAGAAAGAGAAAGATCAGCATAAAATGCCTAGAGCTTTCTTACTATTTATTTATCATATCTGCAATTCACTGACTGGACATAAGTCAGATCTTTCCTATGGTATTAAAAGTTGAGAGGAGAGAATATTCCTTTCATCAGAAGCAGGATTTGAAGAAATACACTTACGTGTAAGTTTAACTCATTTGCAGCAATAAGATTAACTAGGACTGCTAGCTACCTCTATTTCCTTTCAGCTGCATAGCGTATGCAACATATGGGTCCTGATTTTTCTTTCTTTTTCTTTTTCTTTTTTTTTCTTTCTTTTTCTTTTTCTTTTTCTTTTTCTTTTTCTTTTTCTTTTTCTTTTTCTTTTTCTTTTTCTTTTTCTTTTTCTTTTTCTTCTTCTTCTTCTTCTTCTTCTTCTTCTTCTTCTTCTTCTTCTTCTTCTTCTTCTTCTTCTTCTTCCTCTTCTTCTTCTTCTTCTTCTTCTTCTTCCTC
>VXAL01003266.1:249855-303068 GCA_013399475.1 Chauna torquata | reverse complement strand
GGACATTAGGATAAATTTCTTTACCGTGAGGGTGGTCAAACACTGGAAGAGGCTTCGTAGAGAGGTGGTTGATGTCCCATGCCTGTCAGTGTCCACAAGTATTTGGACATTGCCCTCATCAATAAGCTTTGACTTTTGGTTAGCCCTGAAGTGGTCAGGCAGTTGGACTAGACGATCTTTGTAGGTCCCTTCCAACTGCATTATTCTAATTCTAATTCTTTCTTCAGTACAATACATAGACAGGAGGAAAAAAAAAAAAAAAAGATTTGCTAAGTCTCTTTTATTCCTTTAACTTAGAAAGCACTTAGTACCAGCCCTACTTAAAAACAAAACAAAACAAAAAAAAACAGAGCCCACCGAAACAAACGAGCCAAAAACACAAGACAGGAATTTTTATCTCCCTAGCACCTGGAAACCAAATGAGTATTAAGAACATGAATCTGAAAATGGCATGCCAGCATATAAAGATGATAAGGAGGACCAAAAAGAGAAGACCTTATTGCTGAAGTGAAGGTATGCATACAAGGGAGAAAGAAATGCAACCGGTGCAGACAGATATCCACATTCTTATTTATTTATTTAATTTATTTTAAGCAACTTCTCAATACCTTGGTTGCAAGGCTAATTAACCTAACAGCAAGATCCAGGCTGAAATCAACTTTTAACCCACTGTAATTGTTAGGATCACAGTTTTCTCAGGGCCTATGAAAAGCAGCTCATGCAACTTAATTCAGTTCCCCCGTGCACGTGCATAATGACACAGTCTTTAATTATATGCTTGCACAGTATTTTTTCCAACTGGAACTGTGGTTGATGAATGGATTTTGGAGAAGGAAAGGAAGAAATTCTTGCCAGGAGGGCCTTTACCTTGCTGGCTGCAGTAGGGAAGACATTTAGAAAATGCAGCAGGGGACAACTGGAAAAGCTAATTTTGTGAATGGGGAGCAGGATTCTCTCCTTGTCCCTGCTCATGTGATAGCAGCAACTGTCCTCTGCCAAGCTCTGCCTATGTAGTTGTAATTCTCTTCTGCATCTTTACAGGCACCCACCTAAATTATTCCTTGTCCTACAGGATTTTGAGGGGGCAAAAAAGCTAACATTAGTGTGCATTTTTTTGGGTCTAGATACAGAACTGAGAAATATATTATGTGCAGAGTCCCGTCTAGTCAGCTGCTAAGTACTCACATCTTCATACGTGTCTTGGGTATCTACAGTCATACTCTGCACTCATGAATTAGTACATTTGCACAGAGAGTTGAAGCCAGAATTTGCAACTAAAAATGGGATTGTGAATGTTAAAAAAAAAAAAAAAAACTTGACTGTGCTCAGGATTTGAAAGAGGTTACTGTTTTTCTATGGTATTTAGCATTACAATAGATATTAAAGATCTTACTCTTCACCTCTTTATCCCTGTTTTGTAACAGTGAGACTGCTGCAATCAGGAGTGATAAATAAATTTGCTGTGACATCATTAGAAATGAGACCCAACCCCAACATGTGCATGTTCGTATGTGTAACATGTAGTTAGCCATCATATTACAATAACTTGCCTTTGGATGCTACAGTTATTATATCAAAGATGTGGAATTTACAGAAGGAATTTTTTGCTTAGAAGTATCTGATCTACTATGTAGATTAAAGCTTACTGAGTATAGAGTTATTAAAAGACATGGCAAGGAGTCAGATGAATTTCCAGATTCAGGATAGTCACTAAAGATTCACTTCATCTAAGTTTAGCCATTTAAAAATTAGGTCTTTATAGCAGGAGTCAAGGCAACTAGGCAATAGCAAGAGATCTATACCTCCAAAGAGTGATTCATTTTGGCTATTGTAGAAGCTTCTCTTAAGAGGGGATGTATTATGCTCTGTAAATGCATTTCTGTATTCCCTGACTATAGCTGAGCCTAGAAGACTAGATTGCATTAATCACCCATGTTTTGATAGTTGAATTTAGATTAAATAATTCCTAAGTGCACATATCCTCAGTGTACCGTAGTGCTCAGGCACTGCAAAGACTCCAAGAGAATGTCACCTTCAGAAGAATGAGACCCATTTATTTTCCAAAATATTTAGAACCTGAGTGGTGCAAAAGCACAAAACAAAATTAATATGAACTATGGCAAATTCATAAAAAGTTTTCCATCCTGTGTTTTTTAATTAACAACTCTTGTTCAGGGGACTGCTTGCAAAGGAACTTTTTTTTTTTTTTTTAATAGTTGGAAACAATATTTTGATTTTGAAAAAATCAAAAGAAGAGAAAAGAAACAGAGGATAAATCACAGGTCTATTTAACTAAAAGTTTTTGTCAAACATTTCTGAGAAATGATTGCTTTAAACTGAAAAGGAAGGGGCAAGAGAAATTCAGCAATCACAAAGGAGCCCAGAGTATTTTCAAAATTAAAAACCCTCCATATGCAAAAATATTTCAACATGCCAAGTAAAACTTATCATTATTTCTACCTCCAGAATGTCCCAAACTTATATTGTTGAGAGCACCTGTTGAGAACACTTTTTCCCTCTCTTAACCAGTAAGAAACAAAACAAAAACAAAAACTGCAAGTTGGTTTACTAGTATTCTGACACTTCTATCATGAAGAAAGCCTCCTTATTCACAGAAATAAGGAAAACTAGCCCATAAAGCACAGAAATGAAAATCTTCCATGGCAATGATTTACTTCTGGGAAACAAATTTAAAACTAACAAACAAAAAAAGCCCCTAGCTACCATTGTATTTGTACTTCTGTCAACAAAATGTGTGTATCACAGACCTCCTCAGCTGATTTGTTTTTGAACACAGTAAATGGCTAATGAAAAGGTAGATTACCATCAAATGGAACTCGGTATATCTCTACTGAGGTCAGTGGTATTCCTTAAATTTACTAGAAGAAAAATTGGCTCAGTCTTCTCTAGCCCATATGTGAACCCTTTTAATAACCTGTTGACTTACACTCTTATTATGCTCTACAGTGGTATTAACCTCTGAAAGATATTATAATGAGTCCCATAATTAGCATTTGACATATAAAGTGAACTCTAATAAAACAGCTCAAGTACAGTTCCCTGACATCTGGCTTCTAAGAATTTCAAGAGAAAGATCAAGTGCCAAGTTTCCTTGCTCCTTCTCAAGTAGCTGAAACCCACAGAGGGTGGTGTTTGCTGACAGTAAAACTCCTTTTTGTGCAGCCAAACACAAGGTCTGCATATCACTCTGGTCCCGGGTTTGCCACATTTTGAAGTCTGAAGTGAGCTTAATGTGGCACAGGGACTTACGCTCACCCCTTGCACAAAGGCAAGCTGCCTGGGGAGGCTCTGACATATTTTACCAGCATTTTTACTTCTTTGATATTTGCCAGGTTTTGGCAAAGCTGACATGTATCAAAGAACAATGATTAGTTTTGCATTCTGACACAAATTGTAAGTCATGATGCTGTTTCAGTTTTGCACAAAAACCGTTCACACCTATTTGAAATGTACAAAAACTAGTCAAAAAAGGAAGAGCTTATGTTTCAGATCATTTCATCAACTAAGTTACCTATTCAGACAGTCGTCTGGCAAACACTAGTTTACCCTTCTGTCACATGACTGAGAAACTCATAGATTATCACCTTTATTTCACACAGAGAGCCTGATCTATGCGGACAAAGGCTCAGCTCAACCGCTCACATGTAGCCATTTAGTGCCATTTGAGATGCTGCCTGGCCTCCAGTTACTACTCCTGGCCTGTGTGCACCTCCCATTGGCATATGTTATATCAAACCAGCCCCACACAGATGCCTTCACACAGCTCAAATGGAATTTGACACCAAAATGCAAGCAGCTCAATCAAACTGTGGGTTACTTAATAACTGATCTCTGTGACAGAAGTGGGAAATGAACTGCATTTCATGATGCATAAGACAAATTCTTACAAACATGTATGTGTTCTTTTCTGTAACTACTCAAAAATTCTCAATTGCTTTTGAAACTGATGTGCTGTCTCATAATTACTGAATTATGGGATGGGAGTCAGCTCCAGACTCAAATGCCTCAAATTATGTGAACATGTCAACAAATCAGGTATCTACATTTCTCAAAGACAATGGGGAGCTAGTGAATACTGTCAGTGGAGTCTAAAGCACAATTCTAAAGCGTGCTAATGCTAAAGCAGATATTTAGTCCGCTGAGCCCTCCCCTATATTAGGGTCAGTGCAACCAAGACTGCAACCAACCTTCCTATCTTAGACCATTTCTAACTTCTTTGGGAACAGCTGGTTCAGCAAAGACTTCCCCTGATCTAACCCATCACCAGCATCACAAATTGTCCTTAAGATACTCCAGAAATCTTCTGGAGAACATCCCTGTGCCCCACACCCTTTCCCCTTCTGTGCAGACCCCTATAATCACTTATGCTGTGATAACAGTTTACCTCACCATTATCATTGACGATGAGGGTTCATGGGATGAACAAGCCCTCAGCAACTTCTCCATAACAGCCTGGACCCAGATCCCAGGCAAACAGCAAACCCCAAGCCACAACAGGTCTGGCCAGCAGATAGGTGCTTCTGTGCATTGGCTCCTACTTGTGGATCAGTTCAGCCCCCCTCCAAGATCCCTCCCCTACCAGTGCTTGCCCCTCCACTCCTGCTGCCAGCCGACACGCTCCTTCTGTGACTGCATATCTGGTAGAAGTTCACAAGCTCCCAGCCAACCTCAACCATCCTGGGACTTCCACCTGCTGCCCCCCTGTTCTGATCAGCATGGGGAGCCATATTCAGTGATGTGTCTGCATCACTGCACTGACTGTTATGGTCTCAGGCAGTTCCGTGCAGTGCCCTGGGGTTCACAGCATGCTCTGCTCCAGGCCAATAGCCACGTTAACTCCATGGTTCCCCTCCATACTCCCTGGTGCCCCTGGTAGAAGCCATGAGGCTGAGCACAACACCACTTCGACCTCTCTTAGAAGATCACCTGCCCGGCAATTTAGTTTTCACGTGTGATATTTTTACTTGGTAGCCATGGCACCTGGAGTCTTGGTTAAGTGCTTCATCTCTGTATTGTGCAGAGAAACAAAGAAATAAATATTGCTGCAGTCTCTTGCTGCATACTCTGTGAGTCTGACAGAGACACGGGTACATTTGCCAACAAGAAGACCCCCTTCTCTGTTTGGTCTTAGTGTTTCTGTTATTGTTTATTCCCTTAATAGCAGCCAGTGAACCTCAGAAATGAAAGACAGGCATATTGGAGCTGTTTCAGCTAGAGCAGAATAACTACCTAGTTGTGACTACTGCCAGCTTGTGCCATATTGACATGTAAATCATCTTACACCTGGGCTCATCATTGCCCTGGGGCCCTCCATCTAGGAATGGGAAAAGATAAAATGAACACTCATTAAAAGAGAAGAAAAAAAGTCATTCTGTCACAATCCATCACTCTTTTTTAACAGCTCAGTGTTGTACTACGTCAGTATACCTGCCCCCAAAGGGGACAAGCAGCCTCTGGGAAATGTGGCACAATGACTGCATTGTATTTGTGGTACTTCTGTGGAAGGGTGTAAAAAAGGACAGAGACTTTGTGCGTGACTCTTCTCCACGCTGTGCTGGGAGATAACCACTTCATTCCTTCAGCATAACAATCACACCAAATGAGCATGATCACCATAATCAAGACATTAGCAGGATACAAGGGAGGCAAAGTTTTTAGGGAAAGGAAATATCCACTCCCTGAGATGCTCAGCCAATACTTCATAATGAATAACTCATATAAGACTTTTTGCCACTTCTTCTTCTTTACGAATCATCCCTAAATAGATTGAAATTTTCTCTAGTGCGTTAGTTAACTAAGAGTACTAATCTTAGCATCATATCTTTATAATTCCTCTTCTGTACCTGATTCATTTGATTATGACTATCTGTTATTCTGTATTTCAATTACTCAGGTAATTTTGCATTCTTAAAATACCCTATTATGTTTTAAAATATTCCTATTGATGTTCGTTACAATTTTAATCTTTACTTTCTACAAATATTCTCCAACATTTTTGTACTACTCACTACATTATTGAATATTTTTGCAAGGAGATACATTTTGTAAAACATTAATTGAAAAGACATATCTTCACAAATAATTCTGTGCATAGTCTTCCAGCTTCATACAGAACAATACTTTAAAGGAAGATTTAAGCTACAGGGCTTTAAAAGTTTGGAAATACCAGATTAGTGGCTATTCTTTGTTNTTATTTATTTATTTATTGTTGTTGTTGTTATTGTTATTTTCATCTGCTTTTCCCTTATTTTTATTTTTCTAGCCCAGTAGAAAGTAGAAGTTTCTTTTCAAGTAGAAGTTATAAAATTTGAAAAGAATTAGACAATAGATGACGTCACATTCTTTTAATTTTGCTCATTTTGACTTAAGGTTACCAAAACTATGTAGCCATCAGGGGAAAAAAAACAAAAACAAAAACAAATAAACAAACACCCCCCCAAAAAAATTACTCAACAATTACTAGTCCTAGAAATATTATAATGCAGACATAATCAAGAGTAGACCTTTCAGATGAAATTATTAGTAATGTAATAAATGAAGCAAAAATGTAGCAATGAATCACACTTTTTTTTTAGACTAAGAATTATGAAATGTTAGTCTCTAGAAATATTAATAAAACATAACTATGAAACATGGTGAAGAATGAAGGATTGTACAGGAAAAGAAAGTTAAATCTAACAAAGTTTAAAATTGAATGGAAGTCTCAGCAATTCAGCTGTGATAAGTCTTGTACAGGTTTCCAAGAATATCACATACGGGACATTTTTCACCAAATTGTCCAACTATATGTGTAAAATGTATATTTCCATGTGCAAACTGGATTTACAGAGAAAGTACTAGCTCATTACAAATAAAAATTTCATGTATCTATTTGTGCACTGAGCAACCTATGCTATAAACGTGAACTTTCATTTTCTGCATGGAATTGCCTCTGGTTTTTGGTGTACTGTACATCTATATATAAGTGTTCATTTTAGATTTCTGTGGGAAAACTTTTCCCTGGAAGTGTTTTGGAAGGGATCAAATTATAGCTTAGTTAACCAAATACCTTCTGCAATCATCCACATACAAAAAAAAAAAAAAAAAAAAGGAAAACTTTATATGTCCATGCTTCTAAAAAAAGGCTGTCAGCTGCTGCCATCAAAAAGAAAGCAAAAATCATAGGAATACAAGAGCAGTAAATGTGTTATGTTGTCATGACAACTGCCATTTCTAGTCTGGAGATCTGAGAGAGAAAACACATATGCATAGAGGAATAGGAGAGAAAACTTTAATAAGCATAGATGCCCAGGCCAAAATTAGAATTCAGTGAAACCTTCTCAAGTATTTCCAAGGAAAGCTGAAAAGCATTTGTTCAATTTATTGAGTGATACTTAAAAATGCTAAGAAATACGTAGTGCAGAGGAAAAAACACTGTCTTGAAATGTTAAGTAGTTGTGGAGTGGTTGAAAGCAAAGGGAATGGTGTTGTTAGAAGAAAGACATCTGAATGGAAGTTTGCATCCTTCTAGGTTTCTTGAAAGCAAAATCAATTCTAGTTAACAAAGTTTAATAAAGTCATGGATGCAGCGCTGCCATCTTTATCTAACATGTTGTTTGTTAGGAAAAATATCCTTCGTGCATTTCCAGAATTTGCCTTTATTATGGGCAGAGATTGTAACACAGACAGGTGTTGATTCAATAGCCAGTAAGGGAGATGATTTCCATGGCTGGGGTTTATCCTTTGACTTGCCTCACTTCGGTGAAGCACTAATGACGAGTTAAAACTTTTGGCATCACAGTTCTCAGATTCACCTGGACTTGTAAATATTCCTATCCCACATCTTCTCAAAGTTGTAACACTGAGTCAAATGAGACAACATCTCATTGATCGCATCTCATGGCATGAAACTTAAAAAGTGAAGATCAAGTCTGAGATACAGGATTTTTTTTTTTTCCGTCAGTCACAGACTGTATTAAAAATATTTGTAGTTGGTAAACTTGTATTGTAAAGCTCAGGCAAAAGAAACAGAAACTAAGCTCAAAAGTTGGACATATGTCAGACACAAGCCATAAGAGGATAAAGGATGCCACAATCAACACTGCAATTTCACGGTTTGGTGACATTTATTCTTACAGTGTGGAAAGGTAATGAAAAATCACAAAACAAAATTATCCAGAATAAGACTACTTATTTTAAAATACTTTAAAAGCATTTTGTCTTGTGTGTTGCCTCATTGTTAAGCCAGATCATCTTACAAAGGGTGCAAACTTAATGCACATTACTATATCCCTTAGTTCTCTCCCACTCTCCAAAATTACATTAGGAAGATCTTTATTTTACTTGTGCAATTCATACATTTTACATGAAATTTCATATACTTCTTCAAATTATGCCTCAAACAAAACATTTCCCTGTGCTGAAGCTAGCTTTACTGATGAGGTAAGGAGAAAGCTAGAGGTATTAATAACTAAACAGAGGACCTCTGGGAGCAGGAGGGAGCCAGGAAATCACTGAAACTGGTTTTAGAATCCAGAAGACAATTAGAGCTTTGATAATAATAAAAGATTCATAAGTTGCAAGGCTTATGAAAGGCTTTGCAGATACTTCCAAAGTGAAAGGAAGGAAAAAGAAAAACAGATTCATTACTTAATAGGACAGGAAACTAAGTAGCAAGTGGTGCAAGCTTATGTTCTCAGTGAACTCCCTGATTCAATTTTTACACAAAGACATTCAGTTGCAGCCAGATGCTTAATGCAATTATATTAACAGTGCACAGGTGTGCGGATCAGAGTAGGAGAAAGGAATAGATAATTTCAGCCTATTACAGAATTTACTGTAGAGGGTATTCTAGTTTGTAGGGCCTGATGAAAATCACTGACAGGGCTAGTTAAACTTTCTTCTTCTTTTCTTCTTCTTCTTCTTCTTCTTCTTCTTCTTCTTCTTCTTCTTCTTCAAAAGGAAGGAAGGAAGGAAGGGCAATTTATCTATATATAGTGGGCTAAAGTCTGAGAATTAAGACAATTCAGGTTAACTTCAAAATAAATAGACTTATATGTTTCAAAAATAAACATGTATAAACATGTAGGAGAGAGTAAGGATTAATTTAAAGAAGAAACAGCTTTTTCAAGAATCAACTTCTCCAATCTAACCAAATTTTAATTTCTAACATGGTTACTATAACAAACATAGACATAGATGCAGTATTATTTTTAGTAAGGCTTCTGATACCAACTCATAGAATTTAGAAACATAGTATGAGTAAGGAAATATTGCCATAGGATGGACATATATTTGGTTAAAAAGAAATCTGCTTAGATCTAACTGTAATGAATTTCTGTCAAAATGGAAGTTAAATAAAATCTGTCATAGTCTCTTCTATGGCTAATATAGTGTCATTATTTCCATTAATGATTCAGATTATGCAAAGGAAAATATACTTATAAAATACACAGATGACTCCAAAGAAGATCAGCCTACAAATTTTTCAGAAGACAGGCTCAGAATCCAAAATAATCTCAGTAAATCAGAGAAATATTCTAAAATCAAGGAGAAAAAATTAGATAAAAACAAGGGTAAAGCATGTAAGAAGGACAAATCAAATGCATAATTACAAAGCAGGGAACATAGGGCTCAGTGGCTCTGGGCTGAAAAAGTACAGTGGAGTATGATGAATCACAAACCAAGTATGAACAACCAGCATGAAGTAGCTACAAAAAAATCCAAAATCTCATTCTGGAATATGTTACAGAAAGCACAATTTACAAGACACAGAAGATAACTTTCTCAATAAACTCAGACAAGGGTTCACCTAGAATAATCTCTATTTTGAAAACACTTTGGGGGGAATTTCTTGGGGAAAAATCAAAAAGTGAGAAAGAAGAATCAGTGGTTTGAAAATGATATTCAAAGGAGAAAGATTTTAAAGATCTGGTTTAAGTCTAGAAAAATGAAGAGGATGGAGACCATTGTCTGTGTGTAACATATATTCCAGTATGACTACTGAACAAAAGGAAGAACAAACTGGATAAATTTTCATAAATATTTTAAATCAGAAATTAGAAACTATGTCTGTCTGTCAGCACACTTAAGTATTAGGAGAAGGGAGTCTGGGAGAGGGCTATGGAATCTCCTTCTTCAGAAAACCCAAAACAACAACAACAATAAAAATAATAATAATAATAGTAGCAGTCAAGAGAATTGTGTTGCTGTGAGTCTGCTGTACACATTGGGGCTGAGAGCAGAGGATGGCCTGGGTGGTTCTCTCCAGGCAGTGAACCTCTGACTTGAGGTTAACCAAGCTCCTTCTCTGCTTCACAACAGCTAAAAGGACTAACCCAGTTCCCAGCTGTATGATCAGGGGCCTCCTGCCAAAGGGCAGGGAGTAGTAATTTTCTGTGTCATGGTGGCAGCACTAGGCACAGAATGTCACTTTCTCATTAGTATAGATGTTTCGGTAATGGAGATTGCTGAAAAAGGCATGGTGAAAATTAGTCAGGGGGTCCAGACTTAATGATTTATTGGAAAGAATTAAAGCTCTAATTTAAGATGATACTTAAGCAGTGTGTGACTTGAACACTTGAGTCCTCTCTCAAATTATGTTCTGTTCTAATTCCTCAGCAGAATACAAAACCTTCTGTTAGGCTCTGGTACATCCCAAAATTTAGAGTAGGACTCTCTTGCCTTTTGTGTGCAAAATCCAGAGGCAGAACTTCAGAAAACACACTTTTGGAGAAATGATCATTGTCAGGGAGCCAGACTAGATTGCCAGAAGTGTCTCTATCTACCTCTCAGACATTGTCTATGCCTGTGTGCTATGTTTACATTAATTCTATAGCCTATGCAAATAGCTGTAATAAGACCATTGGCTAGCATGCAGCAGCTTTCCCTGTCCTTGTTTGTACAGATATGTCTGTACCATTCATGTCCCCTTTCCTGCACCCCAACTCTGTATATACCTTTTATTTCCCACTCAAATTCAAAAGGGCTTGTGACTGCAGTAACAAAGAGCCAGTGATTTCTTCATACAATGTAATTATGAATCTTTTTAAAAACTCTAAGAAAGAACCAAATAGCTCTCACCCATTCTAAGTTTAACAAACACTTTAGCTTCTCCTGGTTAGCAGGTTTGTTTTCTCACTGCTTTGTTTCTTGCTTAATCATTTGCCCCTTTTGATTTGGAAGGATTTGATGTCTACTTTGAACCATTGTAAGGACAATGCCCATGGAGAATACATTCTGCAGACAGGAAGACATACGAGATGCTTTGAAAATAACATGGGTTTATAGTACTGAATGTGCCTCATCAACGAGCTGCATGGATCCAAAGCACGAATCTACTTAAAGAATCAGAAAGATTTGTTTGTATATTTGAACTCAAAATGAAATTCTAACTTCAAGTTATATCCTGTGAAACCAATAGTAATTATGTTTACTTTGCAAGGATAAACATCTCATCTCATTTAGCTTGCTTTCCCTTTCATTCTTATTGCATGGAGTAGATTGAGTATCCCTATGTATTGCTTTCAGATGTATCTAATAGCAAAGAGTCAATGCAAACACACTCTGAAGTACTCTGTAACATATAGCTTACTGATCATTATATGTCGTAAAATTCAATCCACTTCCTAAATACATAAAATCACTAGTTTTTTAAATAAATGACAATTTTAAAAAAGAATATGATTTATTGGGCATGAGGAGGAAGAACAAGAAAGGATAACAGTTCTCTGATTCACTGTGAATGCACATACCTTTTAAATAATTCTGATGAATGTAAAAAGCAGCCACGTAATCTTCACTCTGTTACAGAAATAGAATAAATGGGAGGTTTCTAAAGGATGAAAAGAAAGAATAAAACATTCAAATTTATGTTTCATATGGGACATTAACACAGTCCTTAAAATATGTTCCTTTTACCAGGACAAATACATCTTCATTCAAAAATATCTAACAGGAAGACATCATATAGATGGAAAGGTTGACTGTACTTTGCCTTGGTCTTCTTGGTCTTTTGAGAGACAGGGAGAATTAGACAGTGGCTTGACAGTTCTTATTAAGTTTTAGGACATAAATCATATATCACACACAGTTGTGCAATGACCAAGGTATGGATAAAGCAATGCAGAGCAGATTTATCCCGTAAAGCAAAATGAGTGCAGGGATCAAAATTTCTTGCAGCATTTCCTGCTTACAAAGTCTATATTGGAACCAGTCAAGAGCTTCAGCATGGTACAAAATCTGTGCAAGTGCAGCCATGCTGATCTGAGAAGACAGCTTCTGTGCACATCTGTAGTATTGCACTGTGAGGGTTGGTGTGCTGGCTTGGTAATGCCATCTTAGGGATGCAGGAGACTTATCATAGCTTGGACATGCCTCCTGTAGAGTCAAAAACTGAATTACTGAGTAAAGGAGAGTGGTGGTGCACCATCTCTTTGCTTGCTATGGCTAGGAAAAAAAAAAATCTAGAATGAAAAATGTGTCAAGAGTTCTTTCACCTCAAAAGACAGGTGAAACAACATACAATGTTGTTGTTTTCTACACTGAATTATTTTTAAATGTTCAAGGGTTTGATCCTAATCTTCAAAAATCTGTCCCAAAACAATCAGCAAATAGGTCACACTATTTGTTTATGACCTCCTGTAGTAGCTTTGTCTCCTCTCCTGTGATAGTACTGTTGAATACACCAGAAAAAAGCAGGTCTAAGAGACATGAGAATGAACCTTTTGTGCTTATAGAGATGTAAAGGGCCACAGACATACATGGTGCATAGATATCTGAACAAATGTGAGAGACACTTCTTTATCATAGCTTTTGGCAATACAAATTCCTTTGGTATAAAGAGAGGAAAAAACATATATCCATGTACACAGTAATAAAGCCTGTAGAATTATGGTAGTGTATTGGGTTTATGTAGTAAAGGTTTGGTAGCAGGGGGAGGCCACAGGGGTGGCTTCTGTGAGAAGATTCCAGAAGCAGCCCCATGTCAGATAAGAGCCAGTTCTAGCCAGCTCCAAAAGGGACCCACTGCTGGCCAGACCTGAACCAACGAGCGATGTTGTTTGCGCCTCTGGGACAGCAGATTTAAGAAAGGGAAAAAACTGCTGGGCAACAGCAGCTGGGAGTGAGAGGAGTGAGGAACAGCCCTGCAGACACCAAGGTCAGTGAAGAAGGAGGCAGGAGGTGCTCCAGGTGCTGGAGCGGAAGTTCCCCTGTGGCCCGTGGAGAGGCCCATGGTGGAGCAGGCTGTCCCCCTGCAGCCCATGGGGTACCACATGGAGCAGATCTCCATGCTGCAGCCCGTGGAGGAGACCACGGTGGAGCAGGTGGATGCGGCCTGAAGGAGGCTGCAGCCCATGGAGAGCCCCCGCAGGAGCAGGTGATCTGGTGGGAGCTGCCACCCGTGGGGGACCCATGCTGGAGCAGTTTGCTCCTGAAGGATGGACCCCGTGGTACGGACCCATATTGGAGCAGCTCTTGAAGAGCTGCAGCCTGTGGGAAGCCCACGCAGGACCCGTTCGGGAAGGACGGCATCCCGTGGGAGGAACCCCACGCTGGGGCAGGGGCAGAGCGACCATGAAGGAGCGGCAGAGACGCAGCGATATGGGCTGACCGCAGCCCCCATTCCCCGTTCCCCTGCGCTGCTCGGGGGGAGGAGGTAGAAGAGGGTGGGTGGGGGGATGGTGTTTTTAGTTTGCTTTTAGTTTCTCACTGCTCTAGTTTGCTAGTTATAGTAATAAATTATGTTAATCTCCCCATGTTGAGTCTGTTTTGCCCGTGAATGGTAATTAGTGAGTAACCTGCTTGTCCTTATCTCAACCCTTAAGCCCTTGTCCATCGTATTTTTTCCCCTTGCTTCTTTGAGGAGGGGGAGTGAGCAAGCAGTTGTGGTGGAGGTCGGCGGTTTAGCTGGGTAAAACCACCACAGGTAGGTAGAAAAATAAAAGTCTTTCTACACAAAGCTGATGTGAGAAATCTTTTATTTTATTCAGGCAAAAATTGGAAGGCCTGGAAATGTAAAATGAAGAACTATCATTAGAAACATTAATTTTCAGATATTGCATCCACACTGCCCATTGATTTACTGGGTTCACAAACTGAAAACAGCTTTTAAGAGCATACTTTTGACAGTAAACACTGTTTATTAAATATGTAGAGAAGGCCTAGAAAAAAAATTAACATCCCCAGAGTACAAGCAATTACGTCAGAGTTCTATAAATTCTGTGTGAGTGTTCTGTAGGCAGAAAGCACATTCATGACTAGGAGTACAATGACATCTATTTGTTGCTGTGAAATGTATTTTTATTTGATGTTCTTTTCTTCTGTGGGAAGTAGGTATCTCAAAAAACTATGTATTTAACCATATAATGCAGTTAAAACATATAAGTTGTGGAGGCTTTCTTGTGCAATTATTTTTGATGATGAATAATGAATAATTGCATAATGTGGTTTAATGACATCATATAATGAAAATAAATACCTTGAAGAGATTTTTTTTTTTTTTGAATAAATGATTTGCTGTATTGATTTTGTATTTAAGATTCCAAACATAGGTGCAAGTTAATATTTGGCTGGCAGTATTACAAGAAGATTGTGAAGAACTATCTCTCCAAACTAGAATTTGGCTTGATCAGTGCAAATTGAGATCGTTTTTTTACATGCAGTTTTTTATTAAATGAAAGGTGAAATTGTTTTTAGGTATTAAGTCTGGAGAACAAAATACAAAGCAGATCTCATTGTTTTTATAATTATCTTTGCAACTTTACATAATTTTTAAAGCCTAGTCCAGAAATCCATTCACTTAATAAGCTTTGAATCAATATTCATCAATGCCATAGTAACTGTTGGTCTAGTCAAGGAAGAACTGAAAATATGTTTTAATGCATGACAATCAAACACAAGACAATCAGTTAAAACAATTCCCTATCTGAATTCTGTAACTAATTCCAAAAATATCTGTGCATAACTTTTTCTCTGATCTTATAGTTTAATGTTAACTACATTTCAATATCAGAACCATTTACTCTATGGCATGATACATACACGTGAAAATATTTGAAAAATATTTGAGAAAGATTTTCAAAACAGGGAATTTTGATCTAGATCCTCAGTTGCATGAGTGGAATGAGAAGAATTTCCTGAATACATATTGAATGACAATGAATTCTCATTTCCTTCTTCCCCAGAGACAGAAACTTATTGAGGTCTTTGGAGTTATGTCAGTTTGTATTGGTTGTGATTCAGTGTTTTAATGTAGAGACTTCTGACGGTAAGAGCACATAGTGATCCTGAACACATTAGTACATGCCAGGTGCTTAAATTTAAGTCTTTCTAAGTACTGGGGGTTAGGCTTTCAAAAGCTGAAGAAGAAAGAGCCAATTTAATCATGCAGTGAAGTGTAGTCTGTCCACTGAAAGTTTTGTGTTAAGGGTTATTCTGCCTGTTTCCTGAAAAGAAAGGAGAAGGTGCTGCAGGAGAAATCTAACAATTTAAATATACTGCCTTTCTATTAAGTATTTCAGTGACAGCTTCTCTTTTTAAAGAACAGAACAGTGTGAAATGATTGTGAAATGAAAGCTGTGATTTTTCATGTAAGATAATATTGTATGGTTTGTTTCTGTTATTGTTCCAATTCAGACTGTCTTCATTAGAGAGTAGCCCCATTGACAGCTGTGGGAAATTATATAATAACTCTTTTGTATGCCTTCTCTTAAATGTTAAAAGTAATTATCCTGTCCCTTCACAAGTCATTCTACTATTATTCAGAAGAGATCTCAAGAAGTCATGGCCTTATCATAGAATGAACTATGTTTTGTGACCAGTATACCTATTATCTCTGAGAAAAAAAGCATAATTTGTCCTTTTGCCTAGGTCTTTCAGGCATATATTGCACAGCACAAACTCTGAGGTAATAACTTCATTTGTACTACCCCATTTTGCTTTCAAAAAAGGAGGAAGAAAAAGAATGAGACAGGAGTAAAATTAATCTAACCTACAACTACTCTCTCACTCAGGCACTGAATTCATTCAGACCTTTCCTAAGTATAACAACAACATCTTCATTCAAGACAAAAGGCTTTCTTATAATTAATATTTATATCCTGCTGCAATACCATTTTCTCTGTTGAGTTGATTTCAGTACAGCGCTCTACTGGGTTCACAGTAGTTCTAATTCTTTGCTTTTGTTTATTTTAGACTTTTGTGATTCTGAAGCTTGCAGTCCAACTTAAACCACAGTTTTCAGGAGAGAAGAAAAGCTGAAGAATTTTTTGATTATTATTTTGAAGAAATATTTCCAAATTCTTGCAGTAATCTGATGTATGTTTAACTGTCTGTGAGAGTTTATGTGTATGTGCATGGGTTAGATCAGTGGTTTTCAACCTGAATCCCTAGGGCACTTACGGAACTGTACACTACAACTCAGTTACTAAAGGCAATGGAGAAATGCAAAATCATTAACAGTAGGCTTAATTTTGCTATGCAATGAAGATATCTGCACATTCATTAGACTTTTTTTATTCATCTACATACCAGTATTACAATAGACTTTTCTAAGCTCCAGAATGACATTTGGATTTCTCAGCTGTTCTTACAATTATAGCATGCTTTGTGAAAGCTGATTTCCACCATTATTTTGAATGTCTAAAATACATTTTTTGTTAGACCTTAGGCCTGACTTGTTATGGCAGTTTGTAGAATATGATCCCTAAAACAATGGCAGACAGTTTGCTTTAAAAATGATATGTGGTAACATCTACTTGGGCTTTCTTCCACTCTCATAATAGAGGATATCAAAGGTGTAGAAGGATGGTGAAATTGGTGATCTGACAAATGGGCCATACACCTGATAAACATTTTTACTACTAGGCAGTGCAGACCCTGGAAAAAATAGACAGTCTACATTTCCACGTACAAGTTTGAAAGAAAGGATCTTCTGCTGTTGCCATTGCACCATGAAAAGGTGGCAGAACTGCATAAAGGGAAGGTTTATGAAGAATTCAGCCCAGATAAATGATTTACCTGCCTAAACAGTCATTCCAAAATTACAGAATAAAGCTGATTGCTCAAAAGTGTCTCAGAACACCATTCCTGAACCTTTCTCAACTGGAAGACCATCCAACCCTTTCAGAAAAATACCCTCAAACTCATTTTAGACAAAACTTGCCACTGAAAGAGGAATAACAATGAAAGAAGGAGGAGAGATTGGCTGGTAATGACATGATAATGTCTACCACCATCTCTGTTATCAGTGAGCGCCTTGCATGGATATGGGGTGTGGAAATGAGACCATGAAGGTATAGCCCAGAAGGAGATCCCCAGACATTGCATGACCAGGGACTTGGGTATCTAGAACTGCCTTCCTGGAGCTCTGCTGTGCCTCTCCATCCCTAATAGATGTAAGTGCTGCTCAAAACTGTTGCAGACAGCTGACTATTCTGAATCCAGTGTTGTAAAGGTAGGGAGATTTTAGCTGATGGACAAGGAATCCTAGACATTATCTGCCATGGTGTGTAGTGGCTATGCTCATGCCCCATTGCTTAATAGACTACATTCTGAGATTTCCAAGACAATAAGTCGAGAAGCATCAGTATGGAAAGGCTTCCAGTAATGACGTGATCTTCACTACGCACCTGTAACATGCTTATTAGCTTTTATAAATAATCTCCTTTTCTGTCCCCAGGTTTACAGGTAACTCCTCTAGATGAAAACTCAGAGTGAAAATGCACGTACCTCACTTCAATTTTGAGACCAAGTGTTATAAGCTTTCATATGACACCTGTTGCATGAGCAACAGGTAGTAAAAAGCAAAAAAATGCATACAGCACTTGAACTCTAAGCTGAGCTCTGGCAGCCTGCCAATTTCCAGATCTCATAGACAAAGAAGGTTCAAACTGTTTCATCAAATCAGCACCTAGAAGAAGCACATACAATAAGGATGAGCCCTCATATTCATATTATTTCAAAATAAAAAGAGAAATTTGAAGGAATCCAAACATCAGGATAAAGGTAACAGAAAAGACAGTGATGCACTGGATTAGGCTGCCCAAAGAAAGTTGTGGAGTCTTCATTGCTGGAAGACTGTTAGACTAGGAAAAACATACAAGAGCACAGATGGATGTTAGTGCAGTTCAAGATGAGAAGATACACGTCTTCTCTTTCAGTCTTATTTTGTGTGATATTTTTTTCATTTTCTTTTTTTATGATTTTAACCCATGCAATGCCTGCATTTTCTAGACAGCTGCTCAGCAAAGTGCTCTGAAAGAAGCTGCATACCTAAAGGACTACACATCAGATGGTGTCACAGCAAGAACTTTCAATGATTTTATTTTCATTATGATTTGACAACAAGAAATAATTCCAAAGAAGCATTTTTTTTTGAACAGTCTGCCCTGTAATAAGAATAAATTAAAAAAAAAAAGAAAAAAGAAAAACTTGCTATAGTTTTTCCTCAAAATTCCCACAGCCCTTCTATATGATATCTTCTATGATTGCTGGTGAAATGCTCTGTTGCTAAGGAAAACCAGAGCAGTAAAATCTGCATATAACAAACAAAGCTTTCACATATTGGATTTCCAGCAGAGAAGCCTGATATCCAGAGATTTTGCTTTCTAATCAATGGAAAAAGTCCTCAACGGCTAGGAATCTTCTCAGTCTACAGCTCCTTTTGTTTTCAGTCTACGGGCAGTATATACGTAGGACAGAGCCCGGGTTAGCATGACCTGCCTAAAAGGAGGTGTGAAAAGACCATTAGTCCACCTCTTCCCTTGAGAAAAAGCAAATAATAGCATTGTCAATTAAAAAAATGACATTCTGGTATGTTTTGATCTTACCTACTTATAAGGAAACAGAAGTGTCTTGTTTTTTTATGAAGGAGTTCTGTAAAATGCTTTGCTGAGTTTTTTAGGTCATATTCATTTATGGAGAAGATGGTTCCGGTTCAGGAGTCTTCAGGAGTGGGCCAGGAGAAGGCACAGTCTGGGAATTAAAGCATGTCACAGCCTCCACCACTTACAGAAGATTCCTGGAGTAGAAAGGCAATCTTTCCCTATGCTCCTTCCTGTCCACTATCATCTAGATGTCTCTTTGCCTGGCTATGGGGTATATAGCTTAGGAGTAAGGAAAGTCCTTATCCATGTCTTTGCCATGAGAAGTCTGAGTCTAATATTCATCAATTGTTAATAATGGCAGTTAATGCTAACACTTTCTGAGCCCCCTTAATCCAGATTGTTCTTTCAAATATTGTAATATTTATTTTATTTTTGTGAAGAATCTTCTTCAACACAGTTGACTTCAGATCTGAAATTTACTTCAAGATTGTTTGTTTCAGTTTTCTTTAACCTTCTTCTTTATCCGTGATCCAATTACATGTTGTTTTGAGCATAATTAGACAATCAAAGGTCATCTTTTATCATGTTCTTTTTTTTTTTTCTTTTCCTGTATGAGATTCCTTCCTCCACATGTCAAGAGAAATTCTGCATTTTTAAGATTAGACTCTAATCAATCATTATACTCCTTAAACTGATCATCATTAGAGCGTTTATCAAATGTCATTTTACTTTTCCAGTGATCTGGCAGCAAGTATTTGGACAATGTTAATAACTCCCTCAACAGTGCTTTTGTATTCATTGACTCCACAGCTCAGATATTTTAACTTTTAAAAGTCTCAGTGATTTAAACAATTTCACATACTTTCTGAGGCAGCTTAAAGGGACTGATATTTGCCAAATTCAGTGGCTATGTTCCCAATACAGATGAGCCAGTTAGTATATGAATGATGTAGAGGTGAGATTGCTGCTCATTTACCTTAAACTTTTATACCAGTGTATTATTTGTTCTCTCCCTCTTGGAGTTTCCCTAAAGCACTGCTGGCTTTGAACAAAATGTGATTTATTTTATCTTGGAGAAGAACATCACATGACATTTCATGACAGTTGGGAGAGAAATAATAAATTACAGANCTAATATTACCTGTCTACCAGAGAGTTGTCTTTAGTACATCCTAAAGCATTCCACAGGGATGGGCTCTGTTCTAAATAACTCATAGCTGAAGGAAAAATGGGCAGACAAGCAGACAGAGAGCAAAGGAAGAAAGATTTTAAGTAGGCAGAAGCCTTAGAAATTAGTTTATTTGAGGTGTGATGAGCCAGAGAGTCCTGTATGGGACAGAACAAGGCTAAGCTGAGCAGTCATAACAATACACAAAGAGTAATTTGAGGTTGCCTACTGTATTACGTTTAAGGCCAAAGCATTTATGTGGAAACATCATGGATTATTGTTTTCCACAAAACTAGTTTCATACCAGCAAAAAATCCTTCCAATGTAATGTAATTGTTGAGTTTTTCATAGTAAAAACAGGGTGTTGAGGGAAGCAAGGAATACATTAACAAAAGTAGAGGTGGTCTGCTGCAGGGTGTGGTAAGAGCACTGGATATAAATAATAATACATATTGAATATGTTTCGTTAGCTTACTGTCCTTGAAACATATGGTCTACAGAATATAATCATGCAGTAAAGAGGGTTTTCTTCAAAGCTTTATGTAAAACTGCATCAGAATTTTGCTGCCATTCGTAGCTGGATTTTTCCTCCTCTGTATAACTCAGAGAGTACATATGCCCTGATTTGGAGACTGGCCAGGTGAATAGGAAGAGGGCATGATCAGAGAATTTTACAGTCAGTGAGAGATCAGAGAGGAACTAGAAAGCTGACAAGCCTGGAAGCCTTCTCTGTAAAGGATGAATAAAGTGTTGTGATGCTGCAAAAGGGTAGAGATATCCATTTATCTTTAAGAAAGTCAGGGTGCTTCCATCAATTAACCAGGTTCTGAAGAGTAAATTTTACTGTCAACTGCCATTATGTCTTCCCTGTTCTTTGGAGAGGGGTCTATTTCTTGTAACATGAGTTTTAGTCACATATCTGGTAAATCTCTTCTGAAAATGACAGTCACAGAAATCTTTCTCAGATGTGATCCCCAAGGATTTGAGCTCAGAGGTGTCCCTGTGTTCTCCCACTCCCACCCAGCTGAGGACAGACCACAGCGACAAACAGCAAAAACAAAAACAAAAACAAACAAACAAACAAAAAAAAACAAGAAAGGCTTCTGGTGGAGCTGTGAAAGTTAAACGATTTATTAAGGCACAGGGAAGAACATTCACCCATGCCATGACACAAAGAGTGCTTTAATGTGAGGAAAATGTAGCTAAATCAATCTGCTCAGTTCTGCAGTAGGCTGAAGGAAAGGCTTTTTAGCAATTCAACATAATTTAGAAAATATCCAGAACCTACTTTAAATAGTTTATATTTTTAAATAGTTTATATTTTAGCTGTGGTAGCAGAAGCACTCAACACTTTAGCTCTAAAGCCCTCCCTGGGTTGCACTATTGTAAACTCACCTCCATTATGATAGCATTGTCATTTATAGCACTTCAGTTAAAGGTATAGTGGGTGCCACCTTTCCTTGTTGTGAGAAACATCTTACCTTAATGTGTCACATGAGATACAGACTTCACTTAGAGGTACAAGAAATTTGTTAATCTTTATAGACATTTCTTTCCTATGGCTCGTATACAGCCTTCCTGTGGATACACTGTCTACTTATTTGGTATTCTTCCCTCAGGCTACAGAAATTAGAATTTTTCTCTTCCTGATTCAGGATATCATTGTAAGTGAATAAAAGTCAACAGGGATCTGATATTTCAGGAAGGAGATGGAGACAGCATGAGCCACTGCTCTGTTACATAATCATGAGAAGTAGCCATTTAGAGAACAAAATTATCTCGAAATTTCTTTCTTACACTGGATTTTGCCTAGCTTTTCTCAACAGTTAAATTTCTTAACCTGTTAATGTCATTTAAGAATATATGTAAAATGTGTTGTTATAAATAAGGTCATCAAATTTGTGTAATCTAATAGACGCAATGGCTTCTTGTCACAAAGAAGAAGATGTCAAATTGTGATGGGGCAGGCTTGTATTAACACCTCTCCTGGCTCTTTCTCCTGTGTCAACACAGTGATATATTTGCCTTTTTTTCAATGACAACTAAAAATATCTGATAAAAAATGCCCAGACATTTCACACTTCTGAAAAGAGGTTAAGGAGAGACAGAGCAGGTCAGTCATATAAAAATGTGACCAGGTGTTTCAGAGAACCCAATCTCTTATTTTTCATTGCCAGGCTGCTTAGAAATCTTTCCCATACCAGGCACACAAACAAATCATGAGGAAGAGACAAGGAAGATAAGCTGAGGTGAAAACAAGAGTAAAAAACTATCCTCCTGTGTTAGGATTTCTAGCAGTTTTAGAGTTCTGGCACTGCCAAACCAGTGTAGAAAATTTCCACTCAACACCTGAGAGATATTTCTATACTACTGAAAATCTGGGCACAGAATAATGATGTTCTAGATATTTTTATTTAGTTTTTTGAAATGAAAAGCATTGATACTCCCTCTGAATGTGACCAGCTTTTTATGTTTGACCAGTTCACTGAAATCAATGATTCTGAAATCCAGCTTTCTTCTCTCTCTGCTTATCTTGCCAGTTGTTTGAAAGGAAAGCTGCCACTCTTGCTTGGATTAGAGTTATGTAACACTTGAGGAAGGTCTTTTTGTTTGTCTTACCTTATTCCAATAAGTGTTATGCAATGGGAAGGTGGTGTTGGCAATGGATGATTTTTGTTTTGTTTTGTTTTTCAAAGGATATAATCTAATGAAAGTTTGTAGTAACACTTTTAGGTGTTCATACACTGGATGCAGTAACCAGNATAAAAATTTGAAGTCTTAAATACTTAAAACTGGATATGTTCCACCAGTTTACAATGAAATTCACTGGAGGAGTTACAGCAGCTTCTAGCAGACCGAAGATTCAATTTTAAGAAACCATTTTAATTATGGTTAATAACTTTCTGGTGCCAGTTAAAGGTTACCAGGCTAATCCTTCTAGTACTTCAAGGGAGATAATCACATTGCTTAAATGTAGATATCTAAGTTAGGTACCTGAGTAAGGAGTCTAGTCTTCTAAAGCTGCATCAGTTACCCTCCTCTGCAGCGTAACTACCCTCTGGAGGGTAATTTAGAGTGTGTGAAGTTGAAGTATTCCAGAGAGAAACTGAAATCGGGTGTCTAGGGCAGAATTCATACTTTAACCCTTGCAATTTACCAGTAAGTAGATGAGGAACAACCAGTAGTTCTGTGTCTTGCTTTCCTCAGAGCATAGCAAGGTCTATGGAGCACTCTGCCCCTGTTGCACTCATGGGGTGGCTGCTACTGCTTAATGCAGTGCAGGGATACGGAGCTTGCTGTAGGTGACAGGTCTCTGTAAGAGCTGATTCCAGCTCATCCAGGATTGAAATTACTGTGGATTATTTACGTCAACCCAATTTAAATCCCTGACAGATGATAAAAAATGAGAGGGAGAAAATCTTCAGTTCACTGAAGAAACTAAAAATTTAGTTAAAAAAAAAGTAAGGAAAAAAGTGTTTCAAGGGAATCCAGTCATAAAACAATATTACCCAGAAAGTCTAAAGCCTTTAATATTGCATGAATTATAAAATAAATTATAAATTATGGAAAGTAACAGTCAAAGGATTTCCAGACATTTCTCTGCTGATGTGCAATCTTTTATCACTCATTGTCACTTTGTGTTTATATCATCTGATACACCACAGAACTGGCTTCAGACCACAACAGTGAATGTGTTAACTGCTTTTTTATCTACGATTCAGCAGTTTTGTAACCAAAATTTAACAGAAAAAAAAAAATGTTGTATAAGGGAGACATATTCTAGCCGTAGTGGTTCTCAACACAGCTTTAGCATTTCACCCATTTTGTAGCAAGATAATATATTGAACAATATCAAGAAATTCTCAGCTTTCATGGTGATCAGTAAATTTACACCACTTGCAAAACAACTTGACTAATAGAATAAAAGATTATTAGCATGTACACACTTCTGAATTTTCTGTTGTAGATCCACAGGTGGTATTAATTGAAATCAATTGTGAGAGTTTATATCATTGAGGGATCTCCTTATGCTTCTTTTGCCTCTTATCTTTCTGTTCCCTTTACTCTAACAGAGTTTTCACTATTATCTTTCATCCTAATAAGAACAGTCTAACAAACCTGTGTTTGGTCACCTAAAATAAATGTCATTGCTCTTTTGATCTGTCCTATTAGCTGTTGTATGAATGACAAAAATGTACAGTGATGACTTTAAGTCTGAAATATCCTGTCTTCTTTGGACAATAAATATGCCAAAATGTTAAAGCAATTTTTATCAAACAAAATGTAGATCTTCTTTCTAAACAATCTTTTAATAACCACCCACTCACAAATATACAAGGGACTTCCATTTTCTTCTTGTCTTCCCCTTTCCATTTACTTCAAAGTATAATAAAGTGGTAGTGCAGCCTATTATTTTCTGGGTTTGCTTTTCTTTAAAGAGCCCTGTCTTTATTGATCCTCCTGAAAGCTGGCTACCATGTTTAACTAGCGAATTTCATAGCCAACCCTGTGCTCTGATGTTTAATGGGAGTTCATTAGAGGGACAGAGGCAACTTAAAAATTATAGTTTTATGACTCCCAACTTCACTCCAAACCCTTTTGTGACTATTCTACTCTTCTAGTAACCAGGATACTGAAAGAGGAGAGAAAAGATCAGAATTCTGCTTCTGGTTCTTCCTCATTACCTCCAATTCCTCAGTCAGTTCTTTGCCTTCCTGGCTGAGCAACCTCAAGCAGATGCCATATGCATGTCTGATATGGTTTGAACTTCAGTTGGAGCCTCCCTTGTGTTATACAGCTGCTCCTGTACTTAAAACTACTGTCACTTCAACTTCTTCTTGTTAATAATTGCTTCATAGGATGGCTCATACACAAAAGGAGTTTGAGGAAAAAATCTGCTAAATATCACGTTTATTTCTGGCACCAAACCGGCTGGAATTCCCACTGAGAGGGAGAGGTGCAGGATGGTCCTTCAGCACTGCATCTGGGCATAAAATGACAGAATCAATGAAGAAACACTGTATTACAATACAAATAAATATTACATCTGTGCCTATGTTTCAAAAAAGGTACTATCTGCTTCAGCTTATTAGGTCTGCTTGTATTCCTTTCCAAATTCCCGAAGAGAAAAGATGTTTTGTCTCAAGAGAGTCAAAAATCTTCTAAACAATACAAACACATAATCAGACAAAGTTGTGTGATCACTGAGTGACAGAGTAGTACTCTGGAGATTTTGTCTGATCAATCATTTTCTAATTCTTGAAGCAGCAACATAGGTAATGGGAAAAGGTCTTTTTTAGTTCTTGTAGTCTCAGGCCTAAATGAAAGCCTAAGAGGCTTTTAGTCTTTATATGTATGTCACTATGTATGTTGAAGTATACTCTTTTAAACAGCTTCTTAAGGTAAGGTTGACTCCTCACCTATTCGGTCTCATACAGGATCTCATACTATTATATCTCTAAGGTGAGGAACAGAAGTGGCAAATCTGGTATATTGGTGCTATCTGGTCTTAAACAGTCCTATTTCTTGAAACACAGTAGAAACACACTATTACTATATCCAGAAATTACAACAGCACCAGAGTGCTGGAGTGCAGATTTTGGAAGAAAGCAGGAGCTATCTTCAGCCCGTTTCACTCAATGAAACTTGTTGTTCGCGTGGCTTAATGTGACCTATCACAGCGTGCGTTGCTTGGGAGCGTATATATGGCTCTTTGTGCTACATACCATCATTCTTGGTTCTTCCTCCAGTTTAGCACTCTGACAGACTTCAATGATTTTCATAATTTTTTCTGTGTCCACAACTACACATTGGTGTCTACAAGCATCAGTATCCCATTGCACAAAGCCACTTTGATTTAAGATACTGCTGTTTTTACAGAAACTGCCCATAACTATCTTCCAGCCTCTGTTATGCTGCATCTTTTTCAGAAAGAGCAAAAATCACGGTGCCTGCTTTCTGGAGCTGCAATCAAGACACTGCAACAGAAGGTGTAATATCTGTAGTACTGGAAACTAAAGATGCTGTCAGAGCATCCCAGCCTCTTCAAACAGTTCTGCTTTTATAATCTAAACTCTTTCTGATTTGGATGAAAATTTAGAAAATCAATCACCCATTGCAGTAATTAAGGTATTTTTACAGTTTTTCAAATTTCATTTGAGTTTTGCTTAGCTATCAGAAGGGCCATTTACTTACCTGCTTCAATGTCTGCTTTTTTTCAGACTACATAGAAAACTTCAGAAGAAAGTAGAAGTGTTTTATTGTATTAGTCACACAATAATTTCTACAAAAGAGAAGAGTCACTGCTGCAATGTACAGCACCATTACATGTGAAACAAACATATTTTGTTAAAGAGCAGGTCAAAAAAAAAAAAAGGGAATTTCTAATTTCATATAATATTTTGGGGAAAGCTGTGTTAGCGAAAAGATTGACTCTGAAGGTTTTCTACACCAAACAGTAATATTTCTTGACTCAGCCTAATGAGTTTTGATCTTTGAATTATAAGATATGTGTTTTTTTTTTTTTTTTTTTTATGGAACTGTGATGAAATTACAACAGCAAAAATTTTGAGTGAAATCCCTAGGAAAAGTGAGATAAAATATAAAATTCAGAGAAATAACTGATGTGCATAATTAAATATAAAAAGTGCAAAAGAAGAATAAAGTAGAGAATAAATCTCTCTCCCTCTTTCTATTTTTTTATCCTTTTTTTTTTTTTTTTTAATCAGTCCTTTGTTCAGGAAAAGATCAAGGGGAAAAATCAACAATATATGGCAAACTAGACTGATCTGCAATGTCACCTCTAGAGAGAACTTTACGTAGAGGAAATGATCTGAAAGATGTCAAATCATCTGAATTTTTTCACAGCCCTCAGTGATCTGTAGATGTTATACAAACCATCTCCCCTGACATCTTAAGTATTTTAAGTAATAAGAGCCCAGATATGCATTCCCTGACATTATCATCAAAACTATTATTTAGTTCAGTGGAAAAATCTGAAACCTGAAATGAGGACAGTTTATGCAAAAAAGGAAGGTTACATGCATTATTTTGGTGTGTCTACCACTAACCTTCTTTCTGGAGTAACAGTCAGGAATTATCTTTAACCAACTTTTTGTGTCGTCTCTAAGAATATGTTTCTATCATTTCCGCCTAATTTCAGCTGTCACCAACGTCAAGAGAGTACAATTGGTAAACAGCAGAGAGATAATAATAGGCTTTCTGGGCAGTCCTCAGGAGGTCTGGTTTGACTGCTTTCAAACATCTGGGAGAATAATTAAACAGAAAGCTAGCTAAAACTGATCAAGGTTATGTCCTTGTCAAGTCTCTTATTTTTCTGAAAAAAATCAAGAAATAGGGGGTGCCAGAGAGCAGTGTGTGGAGTTGCCCCAGGAGGGGATGAGTCAAAGGTGACCTCCTCCAGCTAGGCTCTCACTGAGGTGCCCATCAGCATCCCCTAGCACAGTACGGGATAAGCCAGGACCAGGAGCCACCCAGGAGGTGGGGATGGAGACCACCACTCCATGGCAGAGCTCATGGGCTAACCTGAGATGACCCCCAGGGACCAAAGTAAGTGTGTGAGACGGGAGCAGGTGAGCCTGCAGTTATGGCCTATGGGTGCCCTTCGAGCTCTGGAGAGGGGCTATGAAGGCCTCTCCACAGGATATAGGCACTGCACTAAAATGCAAAGTAGAGAATAATTTGGCTGTTAATGTGAAATATCAGATGTTGGCTGACATCTTCACAAAGAATCCATACTTAAATGTGGAATAGGGCTTGGGGGCGGGGGGGGCCAAAAGCAGCTGCTGGGGAAACTGCCTTGTTTCACTGTAAAATACCATTTAGTCATGTTGACCTAACTTCCCTGAAAGTCATGCTGTTATTGATAAAATAATCAGTTGTATAGAGAAACCATGAAAAATCTGCAGTGTTGAAGGCCATCAAGGCAAGTGGCAGTGAGGAAGCTGCAGCATGGATAGAGGGACCCAGGGCAACAGGACAGGATGAAATGAAGCATGGATAGGAGCCTGTATCAAAAAGGATAAAAGGGAACTGATGAGCATAGAACAGGGTCCCCTGAAGCATTAGTACCCTATCACCTGTAGATCTGAGTTGAGTGGTTGTCATGTGTCTGTCTTTTATTGCATGACCATTCCTTTATATAGTTGTTGAGGGCAAGCATCTCTATCCTGTATGTCCTGACTAAGGAAAAACAACAGCAACAACAACAACTACAACAACAAAAACTACTGCATCTTCCAGGCCATGTGAGCTTTACCAGCCTATATGGTAACAGGATGGACACAGACATCCAAGGCCATTGGGTGCTCTGGGGGGCAGACAGAAAAAATGACAATCATGAAGCTGTGACTGCTTTTTCCCTACCAATACAATGTTCAGGACCAAGAGGACAATATTTGGCCTCAGGCTGTGCTAAGTTTTGCATGCTTGCTGGTCTTGACTTGGATGCTTAGTTATGCCAGATGCTTTGTAGCCAGATGTGGTCTTTATGTGACTGGTGAGGAAACTTGCTGTGGGTTCTGGACTTCAGGGGTAGAGAGACTGGTGCTGCTTTCCAGATGTATTAAGAAAAATAAGAAGAATTTGAAAAACGAAAAAACAACAACAACAACAAAAACAGATTGAATCTACTGGGAAGGTTGAAGGGTGGACAAGACACAATGCAGTAGCAGTCATACAGGAGAAACCCTTCTGGTCTCCCCACACGCTAACTGTGGCTTCACCTGATCCTCAGAGTGGTGGATCCCAGGCCTCTGTCTACATGCCTAATAGCTGGGCATGAACATCTCAGCAGGACCGGCTGGCATTTCTTTTGAATAAAATGAAACAGGTTCAGGAGGGAGGTGTAACTTTGTGTGTCATCCTCTGAAAGACTGGAGATGAAAGCTGTGTTTAGAAACCGCTTTCCTTGAACAGGTGTAGGAAGATAAAAGATAGTCAAATTACTATGGAAAATGTGGATTTTATGGATCTTTACAGTTTGGATTATTTTAAGCATTATTTAAGAGTATAATATTTAGCAGATTTTCTTTAGATGCTTTTGAAAAAAAGTTTCATTCTTAATAGAGCCAGCTGACATTCTCACTTTGAAAGTTTTAAGAGAAAAAAATGTATATGTGCATGTATATGCATATACTTACGAACACATTCTGAAATGGTGAGTGTTGCCTAGAGACATTAAAAAAGACAGTCATTAATAAATCAGAGTGAGGACAGCTTTGTGAACAAAGGGATCATTTCAATTTCAAAAACTTGTTATAAAAAAAAAATTAACCCCAAACTGTTTTTTTCTTGTTGTTTAAAAATTATTTTCTACATAGAAATGTCTGACTTGCAGTTTTATTTCCTTCAGATTTATTCTAAAATATGGAATATTTTTAAGAACTCTAAGACCCAGAACAAAATATTTACTCTATCCCCAAATTATTTTTTTCTCCTTGAGTTATCACCAAAAAATTAAACCGTTTTCAGTTCCTCTGCCTCAGGGAAATCCTTCAGGATTTACAGAAAACAAACAAATTAACCACTGGTAGAACTTAATTCTTGATGGATTTTAATGACATTTTCATCTTACCTCCCTAACAGTTGTTTTGAGGTTTAAATTGTTTGTATTTTGCATGCATTTTAAACACAGAAAATTCGGTATAATTTATAAATCGTTACAACGTGATGGTAAATACATGGCTAAAAAAGAATACCAAAAAGTAGTTCTATGAAAACAAAGTATTAAAAACTATAAAAGTATCTAAAATGTTCTCCAGTTTAAAGGGATCTTGATACAGGTAAACTACTGCTCTCTTTTAAGAATTCATCATGATCATTCATTTACAGTTGCTCCTCTTCTTAAAGACCATTAATTCCTTAGCTACTTAAGGGATAATTTCTCACAAAATATCACAATTAATTCATATACACATTCTTTTTCCTTTATTATACCTGAAGCTAATAAACTTGTATGTTTCTGTAAGACCCTTAGAGGAATGAGCTATATGAAAGAATTAGTTTTTGTTTGTTTGTTTGTTTGTTTGTTTCCAGTGAATCAGATAAGTCAAAGTTTATAACAACGAATGTTGTGGTCCAGGCTTTGATATCAATTACATCATGGTAAATAGCACTGTTCACTAACTATCATTTACAGATGTTTTGCAGTACTACACAGACAAACAACTGTGGCAGTCTTAACACATCAACTGACTCCAAAATGATACTTCTTTGAGGACTGAAAAAAAAAATCCTCCTTTGTTATATTTTTCAGGTACTTTTATTTTTAAGTATTATCCTGAACTGGTGCTACCAGAAACCAAATAAATTTGCTTTTCCAGATGAATTGCAACAGGAATCATTGAAATCATTATCTACTATAACAGAAGAATATGTGGAAGAACTCAATATTATTTGTTGTCTCAAATTTACTGTGGGCAGAATTGACAAACAGTGAACACTTAGTTCAGTGGTTGAGACCTCAGCATATCTTGGATTGAAATGGAGTTTATGACACGAAAGTTTTAGATAAATGAGAGATAAGAAAGTTGGGTCAACTCAGATTGATTCAGTTTGATCCAACTGAAATATTTTGACTTTAAAATAAGTATTTTGATGTGTGTTTTTTTTCTTTCTAAATGAAAATTGATATTTCAAGAAGTTAGTATCTAGTAAATTAGCCAAGCATTTCCAAAACAAAAACTTTAAAAGATTGAAGATAAATATTCAAATTAATATTTCAAGTAAAATACTTTTGACATTTATTTAAAAAAAAATGAAAATAATTCTTCCTGTATTAGTCACCTTAAATGTCATTCAAATTTAGAGGAATTTTATAATTATTTCCAATTTCTTCATTTTTTTCCTCATTAAATTCAACTGTTAAAAAGCCTTTTAGTTTTCATCTTCACTGTCAGAGTAAATCTCATACTTTTTCTTAAAATTTACCTGCATTTAGTTTAAAAATGAACCTGAGCTTTTCCACAGAACAACTCACTCTTGAAAATTTGTTTTTATCTCTCCTGGCTACAGAGGAAATCTTGAATACATGAATTATAAAGTGTCCACAAGCAGAGTAAAAGAGAAAAGATGTCGACTACATTATCTTTTCAATTTTATATCTAGAAATCAGTCCTTGTGACTTTGGATATTTGACTCGTGGTTCAAACATTTGCAGATAACCGTCAGTTTGCTCAAAGTGGAGAGCACTCGTTAGGAGCATGAAACGTACACCGGGTATCTGTAATGACAATTCTCATACTCCTCCCAAAACTAAGAGCGAAGATTTCTGCTGAGCAACTCTTCTCAATTTTTATTTGAAATATACTGTCTAACCAGCTCTGTGACAGCTCTTTCACTCTTTATATGAATTTCTAGGTCAGACTTGCAGACAGAAAAGAGATTTTGAACAATTTGGTTTTGTTTCAGATGCACGTTGACATGTCTGAGTGCCTGGCATTTGAGCATATGAACGATTTCAAGTGTATGCTACACTACTTAGAAACTGTGTCAATCTTCCAGGCTGATTTATTGAGTAAGGTCCTCAGCTGCATCCTGGCCCTATTTGCATGCATAAAAAGGCTAAAGCAGCACACAGAGGCTCCCAGAAATTGTTATTTATTCAGGGCTGTCACCTCTGCAGCACAGGCAGTGTGGTAGATAAGCTCACAGGAGTCCCTCCCAACCTCTGCTCCAGGTATTGTGCCAGAGCAGGAGGTGTGCAATGGAGTTTAGGATACTGTCATTGTTCATATGGCACTGTGGTGACCTTATAGATAGTGCAGTAAAGTCAGGCAGGCCTGAATGTTTGGGTATAGAGGAAAAAAAAATAAAGATGGTAATTCTAGTTACTAGAGGAATCCAGAGGTGGCAGAGCACAGAAATGACTGAAAATCATCTTCACCACTCCACCTCAGTGCTGAGGACTTTAAAATATACGACTCAGAATCACACTTCTTCTGCTTAGGTCTGGTGAAGTAATATTTTTTTCCCCATGAAGAAATGTAATAGAAAAATCTGAAAAAGGTAGCAGCAATATGTTTGAAATAAAAATTTAGCTTATCACATCTTTCTATTGTATATTCATACTCCAGCTTCACTTTGAGGTTCCTGGAGAATTTACAGGTCCTTCAAGAGTTCAATACACTTTACATCATATTCAGTATACCAGTTCTGTATGAAATACATGTTGGTGACATACATGCTTAACATTTAACTTCCATCTTAATTAATGCTAATTCCTTATAATGCAAACTGGATTCATTAATTGACTAATATAATTTGTGCAAAAGTCATCTATACAACTTCTGCATATCTTTCAAGAACTAATTACATAGATATATGTAAGCCTTTCTCAGAAAACACAGCTAGCTTCTGTTCTTTTCAGGAAACAAAAGACAGAGGAGCAATTGTTTCATTTTCAATTATTCAGTCAGCTTAAAATGCACTATAAAATATTAAAGGGCAAACCTTTCTATTAATTAGTTATGATTGGGTACTTTTTGCTTAGCTTCTAATTTCAGTAGATTTAGACAGATAGTCCCCCCTGCATAATTATTATCCTTACCTGTTTAGTATAATCTTAGATTTATTAGTGTAGCAACAATATGTAAAAAAGAAATCATTCTCTTCATGTCTCTCCTGCCAGCAGCCCTTTACTCATGGAAATCCATTGTAAGAGTAATCTGGTTTTGACTGAGGCAAGCAGCACCCAAAAAAGAGGAGTTAAGAAGATACTTGCAGGTATGAGTATTGTCTGACCATGCAGAGTTGTAGGAACTTGCACATTCATTTGTGTTGAAGCAGCCACTCAGTTCCCCTAAAGACATTAAGCACACAGATAAGACACTGAGGAAGCACAAACTGCTTCTTGTGGGCACCAGTAAGGGCAGCCCATAGAATTGGAGCAGGAGTTTCACAGGGAGGGAGATGCCCGCCCCTCACCAGCTACCACAGCAGCTGCCATACAGCTATACAGGAAAATATAGAGAGAGGGTGGATGCAGGACTGAAGATTCTGAAAAACATTATTTGAACTGAAATCTTGGTGTTTATAGTCATAAAGCTTGGTACTCAGTGGCCAGTTTTATTATTCTGCTGGAGATAGGCTAATAAAAAAACCCTTGCTCAGAAGTGACTTTTATGTGAAATTTTATGTGAAAATGGAGATTTGTTTTAAAGTTAATATTGTGATTTGAAATATTGTATTGGGTTTATGTGGTAAAAGTTTGGTAGCAGGGCAGCCACAGGGGTGGCTTCTGTGAGAGGATTCCAGAAGCTGCCCCATGTTAGATAAGAGCCAGTTCTAGCCAGCTCCAAAAGGGACCCGCTGCTGGCCAAAAATGAGCCAATGAACCACACATTCACACGTCTTGATCCTCCTGGGGGACTTCAACCACCCCGATATCTGTTAGAGGGACAACACAGAAGGGCATAAGCAATCCAAGACATTCCTGGAATGTGCTGATGATAATTCCCTTCTCTAAGTGATAGGGGAGCCAATGAGGAGAGGTGCTATGTTGGACCTCATTCTCACACATAAGGAAGGGCCTGTGGGGAACGTGAAGGTCAAAGGTAGCCTTGACTGCAGTGACCATGAAGTGGTGGAGTTCAAGATCCTTAGGGCAGTGAGAAGGGTGCATGGGAAGGTCACAACCCTGGGCTTTGGGAGAGCAGACTCTGGCCTTTTCAAGGATCTGCTTGGTAGAGTGCCATGGGATAAAGCCCTGGAGGGAAGGGGGGCCCAAGAAAGCTGGTTAATATTCAAGGATCACCTTCTCCAAGCTTAGGAGACATTCATCCCAACAAAGAGGAGATCAGGCAAAAACGTCAGGAGGCCTGCATGGATGAACAAGGAGCTCCTGGCCAAACTTAAACACAAAAAGGAAGCCTACAGAGAGTGGAAGCAAGGACGGTTAACCTGGGAGGAATACAGAGACATTGTCCAGTCAGCCAGGGATCAATTTAGGAAAGCTAAAGCCCTGATAGATTTGAATCTGGCCAAGGACATCAAGAGCAACAAGGGCTTCTACAAGTACCTCAGTGACAAAAGGAAGACTAGGGAAAATTTGGACCCTCTCTTGAAGGAAATAGGAGATCTGGTTACCTGGAACAGTGAAAAGGCTGACGTACTGAATGACTTCTTTGCCTTGCTCTTTACCAGCAAGACTGGCCTTCAGGAATCCCAGGTCCCAGAGGCCAGGCTGAATGGCTAGAGCTAGGAAGATGTATCTTTGGTGGAAGAGGGTCAGGACAGGGAATATTTGAGCTGGACATTCACAAGTTCTNACTAGGGAAAATTTGGACCCTCTCTTGAAGGAAATAGGAGATCTGGTTACCTGGAACAGTGAAAAGGCTGACGTACTGAATGACTTCTTTGCCTTGCTCTTTACCAGCAAGACTGGCCTTCAGGAATCCCAGGTCCCAGAGGCCAGGCTGAATGGCTAGAGCTAGGAAGATGTATCTTTGGTGGAAGAGGGTCAGGACAGGGAATATTTGAGCTGGACATTCACAAGTTCTTGGGCTCTGATAGGATGCACCCACAAGTGCTGAGGGAGCTGCAGATGTGATTGCAAGGCTACTCTGTAAACTTTACTCAACCATCACAACTGGGAGAAGTACCTGAAGACTGGAGGAAAGCAAATGTCACTCGTATCTTCAAAAAGGGCAAGGAGGACCCAGGAAACTACAGTCTGGTCAGCCTTACCTCAATCCCAGGAAAGGTGATAGAACAGTTAACCCTGGAAACCATGTCTAGGCACATGAAGGAAAAGAAAATCATCAGGACTAATCTGCATGGATTCAGCAAGGGGAAGTCATGCCTGACCAACTTGATAAGCTTCTACAATGAAATCACCAGCCTGATGGATAAGGCAGGGAGCAGTGGATATTGTCTTCCTGGACTTCAGTAAGGACTTCAATACTCTCCTCCATAAGATCCTCATAGAGAAGCTGTTGAAGCATGGGCTGGATGAGCAGACAGTGAGGTGGATCAAAAACTATCTGAACATCCAGATCCAGAGGGTAGTGGTCAGTGGTGCAAAGTCTAGTTGGAGGCCAAAAATGAGTGGAATACTCCAGGGGTCAATACTGGATTCAGTCCTGTTTAACGTCTTCATTAATGATCTGGACAACAGGGTAGAGTGAACCCTCAGTAAATTTGCAGATGACATGAAAATGAGGGGAGTGGCTGATTCACCAGAGGGCCATGCAGCCATCCAGAGGGACCTTGACAGGCTGGAGAGGTGGGCTGACAAGAATCTCGTGAAGTTCAACAAGGAGAAGTGCAGAGCCCTGCACCTGGGGAGGAACAAACCCAGGCACCAGCACATGCTGGGGGCACCCAGCTGGAAAGCAGCTCTGTGGAAAAGGACCTGGGGGTCCTGGTGGACACTGAGTTGAATATGAATCAGCAATGTGCGCTTGCTGCTGGAAGGCTAATGGTATCCTGGGCTGCATTAGGCAAAGCACTGCCGGCAGGTCAAGAGAGGTGATCCTTCCTCTCTGCTCAGCCTTGGTGAGGCTGCACCTGGAGTACTGGGTCCCATTCTGGGCCACCCAGTATAACAGAGACATGGACATAGTGGAAAGAGTCCAGTGGAGGGCCACCAAGATGATCAAGGGACTGGAGCACCTCTACTATGAAGAGAAGCTGAGAGAGCTGGGACTGTTCAGCCTGGAGAAGAGGAGGCTCAAGGGGGATCTTATCAATGTTTATAAATACCTGAAGTAAGGGTGCAAAGAAGACAGGGCCATGCCATTTTCAGTGGCACCCAGTGACAGAAGAAAAGGGAGTGGGTACAAACTGGAGCACTGGAGGTTCTGTCTAGACACCAGGAAGCAGTTCTTTACTCTGCAGGTGACTGAGCACTGGCACAGGTTGCCCAGAGAGGTTGTGGAATCTCCCTCTTTGGAGATTTTCAAAAGCCATCTGGACATGGTCCTGGGTAACCTGCTCTAGGTGCCCCTGCTTGAGCAGGGGGGTTGGACCAGATGATCTCCAGAGGTTGCAGCCAACCTTAACCATTCTGTGGTTCTGTGATCCACAGTTTTCCATAGTGACTCTTACAAAATAATTCAGGTTTTCCAAAAGCATGATGCTGTCTTCAGGAAGATTTGAAGTTAGCTGGGGCTTATTGGTGTTACTTCAATTGCTTTGGGGATTAATTTAATATTCTCAGGGGCACTTGGTGGGAGAGGAAGGGTTCAGCACTTAACACTTACTAGAATTTGGAAGATTTGTTTTAAGCTTTTCTCCACAACTTGATGAACTAGAAACCCATTTCAATTTGAAGACACTCATTCTTGCATAGTCCTTTGAGTTGGGATATTGTGGCTTTATGGAGAACAGCAAATGTTGCAGAATTGTTTTAAAATCTGATTTGATGCACTTGCACTATCATGAGATTAAATGGCTTCTTTTGTAAACACTGTTTTAAGTTTTTACAACACGACCAGTGGCACAGATCTTTATGCACTGTTACTGACTCTGGCTGAAGGAAAACAAAGAAACAAAAGAATAAAGTACCATGACAAAACCAGCAACATTGAGACTCAAAAGGTGTTTGTGACCCATTGGGCATGCTGTTTTATCCTGGTAGTTTAGTGAACTCTTGCTAGTGATGAAATTACTTACTGACTTCACAGTGATACTGTGAAAAATACTCCATGCTTTCCTGATTCAGAGAGACTTCTGGAACTCCATAGGAATGCCATCATGCTATCTAAATAATTTATTGATGATAAAGTTTTATCATAATGCAAAGAAATAAAAGGACATTTTCATGACCCGGTATGATGGATAATGCTGAGACAGAGAGACATGTATCATATCTACATCACCCCATGGAAAAAGAATTAGCTCAGGAACCCTTCTTCCCAGATATCTGAATCCCCCCCATATCTGTTGTAAAATAAATGTGTCAAGACCATGAATTACACTGATACCATGCAGTTTAACCTTTAAATTTCTTTGCTCAAAATTTCAGTGAAGGGGAAAGGCAAACAAGACCTATTACAGCTGGAACAAGACAACACCAAGAATCTCAGGGTTTGACCTAACTTGAATTTTATGTAATGACAACGGCTCATTAAGTGAAAAAAGCTTGTTTTTTTCTTTGGTGTTAAAATCCCCAGTTCTGTGAAGCTTTAGAATGGCTATATTTCAATTTGCATAGAAGAGGCTACTATGGTAACCCTCTGTGTTGCTAGGGTAACCATTTAATAATTAGTTCCTTTAAAACTAATTCACCTTTAATAGAGTTAAAGATTACACACAACACTTCCAAAAGGTGTGAACTTTCTGTGGTAAGGAGTCATGCTACCATTTATAGCAAGTCAGAAGTATACCTTTTTTCCCTTTATAAAAGGAAGCACAATTATTCTTTTTGCAAAATCCCCAGCTGTCCATCCATCCATATTTATGCAAATTGCATCCCATCTCCAGTCTTTACAATATTTTTGTTGATTGGAAAAGATGTAGTCAATATTATAAAATTTCAACAGAACTGCACCAATTCAGATATTTCTCGAATCAGTGACTGTCTTCACATCCTTATGGTGTTCTGCTCTAGCAAAAAAAATGCGTGCAGGACAACTATGTTCTTCTACCATCCTCAGCTAAGAATGGATGAAGTTTATTACCAGCAACAGTTAGCAGTGAATGGACATGTTGCTTTGCACCATGTACCCCAGGTCAGAGAAGGCCCCAGGATGGCCAGGCAGAGCCATGGAGACAGGGACAGCTCAGTGGGGCCCATGGCTAGACAAGGCTGTAGGGAGCTGGAGACCAGCCCTTAGCCATGGGCAGGTGGCTGGGCAGGGTTGGTCTGGCCTGGCAGTGCCCTCAGGGCCCTTGCACTTTGAACTCGGCACTTGATGCAGCTTTGAACTTCAGGAAAATTTGAATTTAGGTCTAGGCCACAAGGCTCAGATGCGAATTCCATAAATGACAATTCAAGAACTGAAATTTGAATCTGAATTCACAGTTGCTGCATAATTTACCTGCCAGGAATAAATGCATCTTTTACAGGCATTCTCCACTCGCCTCACTGCTCAGCAGGTTTTGGGTGTTAAGGGTGAGAAAACCCTACCACTGATGACATTTTTACTTCTAATCACCTCAGTTTAGCGGCTAATATTCAACTAGTACACAACTCATGACCCTGAACTTTCCCACTTGTATTCTGGAAAGTGAATATCTCCCTTTAAAAGACTTACCTGAACTGCCATGGACAGTGTGTCACTACAAGCAGAGTACCCTGCTTCAAAACCAAAAAGCAGGTCGTACTGCCTTTCCCCTAACTTCCTAAAGATTGTATGTGCAAGGTGGTGAACCTCACATGCTTTCAGAAGCGCAACTTGGTCCTCACACTGGGGCTTTGATACCTACAGAGAGCTACAGGTTTCACAGTGGAGTGATATCTAGTTTCAGACAATCCTAAGTCCTATGCAGAACTTCAGATTTAAATTTCAGCTGCTTTGTGATTTAAGGTTCTGTTTGTCTGGTGCAATTTCAAACAACACTCTGAGCTGCACAAGAGCACTTAGAAGCAACATTTCTCCCTCTTCATCCACACCTAGGCCACAGTCAGTGAGAGCAGAGGATGTTTCTCTGTCACTCTGCTCTGCAACCGCCTGAGGAGGGAGGTGAGAATTGGGAAACCCTCTGAAACCACTGTCCCTACACCATAGAGTAGCTGGGGGAATGCAGATAAAAGAAATTACAACTGTCATTGTAAAGGAATCAGGAAAGGAGAAACACAACTGAGTCACAATTATTTCTCCAAAGTGTTCAGACAACAATGTTGAGCCCTTCCCAGCACGGTGACAGCACACAGGTAAGCAGACTTCTTACCCCTGCAAGCTGATATGGCCACAAAACGCACCAATCTGTCCTTGCTGTAACACGAGGCTGACACAATTAGACTGACAGTCTGCTTTTTGATGTATGTAGCTATTACAGAAGACATCCCTTTGAAATGTGACCAGAATAATAGTAAGAATGCAAAAATTTTCTAATCACTGCCAATTTGTCTGGCTTTTCATCTCAAAATATTGGGTAACATCTGATAAAGAACCCTTTTTCTCCCCTCCCTACAGCACTTCTTTTAAAGCAGCACTGATGAATCTGTCTGACTAGGGGCTATAAAAGCAAAACAGATGGCACACTTATCACCCAGAAAACCAATTGCACAACCTTGTCCTTTAGAAACGTCCCTGGTGAGGAAGCAACTTGCTAATGACAGCAATTAGCATCATGGAAATACCAGGAAGGCCAGAACCTTGCAGACAGCATTTCTGATAAGCTCAGGGACTGATGCTGTTGAATCCATCCAGACAGGTAGAAACCATTAATGTCTAGTGTTAATTCATCACAATTAATCAGGTCCTATGGGTTTTTACTTTGGTGTAATGGTAGCTTGCTAGTAAACGACGCTTCTTAAATCAAGGAGAAAAAAAATAGAGATCTTTGTCTTCTGCAGGAGTACAGGAGTCTCACATCTTCATTTATTACTTCCATGCTATATGGACATTCAATACCAAGCTGTCTTGTATATGTTGTGTTTTTGTGAAAGTCACTCCTTCTCCTCTAAAATCACAGTTATCTCCAAGAGGGAGGAAATGGTTCACAATTTCATTAAATGAACCTTGTGCATAACAACTAATTTCAATATTGTTTTAGCCTGTAATTTTATTCTGTAGTTGCAGGACTCCTTGAGAAGGTTGCACTAGTAGGAACAGAAATGCCTGGTGAGAGTGGGACAGGGCTTTCAAGGAACTGCAGTATGCAGAACACTAATTTGGAAGTGTCTTTGCAACAACATACATAAACTGAGCACTCTTCCTAATCTTGATTTATTAAAATTAGTGATTAATAAAATTAATTTAGAAGACGCAATATTTGCAACTAAGTTTCTTTATAAATTCATTTTTTCTTTGTACAACTAAAAGAAAGTTTTGGTCTAAACACTGGTACTTTTTCCTGAAGTTGAGGAACTCTACCAATTCCTTAATGAAACATGTCCCTTTTTTTAGTGCATATCTCAGCCTAAGTGACTTTCCCCCTTGTAGATGATGGGGAAAGTAGTGAGATTAAGTCTTGTTTCAAAAAGTGAGCTTGAGTTTTGCCCTGGTAACTCTCAGTGGGACTAATCCAGAAAATCATATTTCTAAAGATTTTCTAAAATTCTTAGCAGTGTGAATGGTGGAGGCTCCTGTAAGCTTAAAGAATGTCAGCTTACTGCTGAGAACTCATCTCCCATTTAAAACTGAATAAAATGTAATTTCTATGCAGCTTTATTACACAGGTAAAACAAACTCTACAACACTCACTAGGAAAAATATTTGTCCAATAAAGTTGAAATAAACCAAGTAAATCCATTGTAAATTCAACCATGTTTACTCTCTGATAGTTCATGTTAAAAAATAACTTGTAGATGAAAATTCTGTGTTAGAGTTTTTACAGACTCATTTTAACCTGAAAAATGTGGTGTTGTGGTGGTTTCACCCAGCTAAACAGGCGACCTCCACCACAACCGCTCGCTCACTCCCCCTCCTCAAATGAACAGGGGGAGAAAATACGATGGGCAAGGGCTCAAGTGTTGAGATAAGGATAATTTAATTAAAAGGAAAAGGAAAAAAAAAGAAATAATACAAGCAAAGGCCACGCGGAAGCAAAGAGAGAAAAAATTCTCTACTTCCTNGCTGCTCAGCAATAGACACAGCACTGGTGTGGTATCAGTGCTGCTCTAGCTACAGGTGCAGAGCACAGAGCTGTATGGGCTGCTGTGGGGAAGTTAACTCCATCCCGGCCAGACCCAGTACAGGTGTTTATTTTGTTAAGGTGGATATTTTATAATCGCATAATTCCTCACTGTTAAAAGTGGGACTAAGGGAAAATGAATGCCTTGACAGGAAACAATGATCATATATACAGACATAAATATATACACACATGTTTTTTCCACTTCGATTGAGTGGTTCAAGTCTTGGGCCAGGTCAACAACCTGTGGTTAAATTAAAACTCTACTGTTGACAGAAATTCATCAGCACCTACAGTGGCTCTGGGATTACCAAGAGCCTGGGCAGGTAAACTGGGGACTGCAACTGAACTTCAGTTTGATCCTTCACAGTGCTCATTCCAGTCAGAAAAGTGGTATATTAGCAAGGCAGTGTCTGGCATCTCGCAGTCACATTTTCTCAGAAGATCAATAAAAGACCCCTGTTCACAGGGCAGTCTATCCGTTACCTTTTATAAGCACTAAATTCACTTAGCAAGGCACAAAGAACAAGAATACAATAGAAATTCATTTACTTTGATCACAGCCAGATCTTGACATTTAGTTTCTACTGTAAGAACAATAATTCTGAATGGTTTGATATTTTTCCCTGCCTGAGCTATAACACTGAAAAGCCAGTGCTAGTAAGTACGTGAATAAAAATAATCTTAACTTGAAAGATATGAAAGTCTAGCAATGGTTCAAGACTTAAACCTTGTTTAGTGATGCTTTGGTCTTCATCAGTTTTTTGGAAGATCTCTTAAAAGTGCTGTTTTCTACCATCAATCTAGTTAATAAATTATGCACCTTTAAAAAGCGCCACAGCCTATAACTTGTCAGTAAAACTTCACAGAGTTCTCATGTTCTTTACATTCAGTCAGTAAACAGAAATAGTTTCTGAATCAAGACTATTGCAGTTATGAACAGTATGTAGTTATGAACAGTAGAGCCTGAAGTAATACAGTAAGAAACTCAAAGTGACATGAGAAGAGTTCGCCAAAAAAAAGTGCCCTCTATGCTTGCTACACTATTCCCCGCCCCGCCCCGAAACATCACCTCATAATTTGAACACTGTTCCACTAATTCCTGAGGTGACATTACCATTTATTTAACTGACGTGGCTGAAACAAACCAGCTATACCTACCTATCTTGTTTCACAAATGTTTGCTCTTACTAAGCAGATGGTCCTACATTAGTAGAAACATATTTCTGATAAAATAAGATCTATTGACTTTTTTCCTTAATCTTCTTGAGTATAATTCTGGTGCCTTGAGAACAAAACATTCAGAATAAGAATATTCTTTCCAGATCCACTTTTTTTTTTTTTTTTTAAAAGATACTCTTTCAGAACATAATGCAACACTTTCCTCATGCTCTGTGGAATTGTTTTCTTTCTGGTGCTGTTTTTTATCTTTCTTCTAAGAAACATCTTATGAACAACACAGTAATATTAATAAAATTTTAAAACCTTTCTTTTGTCTTGGGCTTTTGTTTTGCTAGGATTTGCCATTTTGTAACCTCACACGTTTCTGCTGTTAGTTGTAATGATGCCAATAGGAACATAACAAGCAAGCATCACTCAGGAATCTTGTGTTTATCATTTCAGATTGCTCACAATTCTCGATAAACATGTTCTCAACAAGAAAATATGTCTCCCAAAGCTACACCCCAGGATTTTATAGAGTAGCTAGCAGTGTAGAGTATCTCAGGCATTGCCTTCTGCAGATATGATTTCATCTGTCTTTCCAGATTTAAGGGTAGACTAGATAACCTAGCCAGTTTCTAATTTATGGTAGTTTACTCCCAAAGATACTCGGTACTTCCCCACAGTTTCTGTTTAGATTAGGTCATCACATTTCTTCCGGTTGAATTTACTGTAGAGTCAAGCTCTTGCAATCCCTCCACTGCTTTTGCAGAAGTCTGCAAGACCTCATAATCAAGTTCCGTGTGACCTCTCCTCTTCTGTATTCCCAAAGTCCCACATGACAAGAACCATATGTGTTTCTTTTTCTTCCAGTTCAGCTATGTACTCCTTCTCTATACTAAGATTTTATTTCTTCCCTCCATGTGCCTGAGTTCAGGATATCTAATTCACTGCCTGTCATTGTCCAGTCTCTCTGCTGTGTACAGGCTACATACATTTTCTTTTCTCCCTATAGGATTTCCAGCCCTGGACCTAAAAATCTGCTTAACATGTTTCTCACCAGGAACTGTTTCACCCCCAAATCTCCCTCTTTCCAGATAAGCCTATTTGTACTGAAGTCTTGAGCTCAACTGTAGCTGGTTAATTAAGTCTCTTGCAGCTGAAGAAACTGAGCTTTTGTGTATCAACTTCTTTATGGCTAGCAAATAGTAGTGAACATCACTGATCTGAATAGCAATAATTGTAACCGGCTCATAGATGATTCTGCATCTACAGTATAAATGTCTCTCTACAGTTTAAATTCGTGTGTATTTTCCATTTCTTTGCATTGTTTCTTTCTGATTTCTCTCCCCAGATCAATAGCCTACGATTCAGTAACACTCTAAAATCCTCTGAGATTTATAAATGGATAACTACTATAGAATTTAAAAGTTACCATGTTGAGACCATCCAGAAAGTCAATGAAGTGGCAACATCTGAGAAAAGTGACTGTGGTCCCACTTGCTTGTTGTGGAGGATAAGACCTTGGGAGTTTATTAGCACAGACCATGGGAATCTCTTATAGCACAAAGAGGAACTGTAAATCTCACAAAACCTTACAGCAGTTTTATTCAAGGCACTTATTGGTGATGAGTTTCAAGTTCCTAAAGTAAATATTTTGTCGTTCATGTACTGCATAGTTCTTAGCCCATCAAGTTTTTCACCATCTAGTGTCAACTTTGCTTTTGAAGAAAATTATACAAATCCTATACTGTGCTTGCCCCAGCTGTCCGCTGCAGTTGCAGCTCATGTTTGGGCTTCGACTCCAAGAATATCTGGCAGAAACTGATAGTCAACAGCTTGGGAAGTAGGTAACACTGAAAAACAGATCAGCTAACTGTTTGAGCAAAATGGACGTAATAACAGAAGTAAATGTAAGACTGCAGTGTGTTACTAGGCCTTTGATGACATCTCCTTTAGTGATATGTTGCCGAATCAACTGCGTTTAAGTTTTGGTCAAGAACAGGAAACGAATTACATTGTGCTCAGGATTTTTCTGCATCCAAGAGTTTAATCCTGAATAAGAGATAATAAAAGTATTGATGACTAGGAGAACTTTTGTTTCAAAACTCATTATATGAAATTGGCTTATCAGGATTTGGAAATTCTCCCTTTAAAATTTCTATAGAGTTTCATTATGCATTTAATTGTGTCGGAATTTAAGCCATCAAGTTATATGAATCATGTCTCTCAAACATGATTTTTCTAAGCTACTCACAGTGCAGTAAATGGAATTGTTTATTAAACTTATAAATCTCTCTGTGTAAGTGTCTGAGTCTGCCACTTCTGGCTGCATCCATACTAATAGCTTACTTCTTAGTTCAAGCTTTCATTCATGCTAAAAATCCTGTATTGACCACACCACATCTTAGCTTAGATTTTGGCTTTAGTCCAACAAGGCAAACAGTAGCCCTAGCAGGAATATTTGTGCTTAAAGAGAAGCTGGATTATGCAGAAATTTTGCCTTCTACAAACAGCTTTGAGGAGGTGTTACGAACAGATTGGTGCTGGAAGCCAGAGCCCACATTTGAGTACGGATGCCAAAGATGCACAGAAGCTATGTGTATACAGGGTGTGGACAAACGTTTCTCTGAAGTGAGGGCACCTCAGAGAAGCAACCAGAATTCAGAAATCAGGTACTTCTGACAGGACATAGTGAATGTGCCCTTAATTCCTAAAAGCCTAAAGGATAGGAAGATTTCAGTATGATAACCAACCTGCTATGGATGGCCATCGTGATTGTACATTTAAATAGAAAAATGGCTAACACCTGGAATAACTTACTGCAACAAGTTCCTTAAGAGGCAAAGAGGAGCTTCCAATAGATATAGCAGCATACCTTAAACATTTTGTGGCTAATGGACCCAAAGAAATAAAGACAGGCCCAGTTCCTCACTTTCTTGAGGGAACTAGCAGGAGGGAACTGAAAGGGCTCTGTAGGCTACTGAAAAAATTTTCTCGATGGTGGAACAACTTTTAGGGTTAGTGCTTGCACATGATGAGATCTCTACAGTTTCTCAGGAACTTGTGCAATGAGATTTCATTTTCTTTCTCCCATCACTACCCTGCCAGGAACAGAACTGATGTCATGCTGTGCTGCTGGGATTTTTGCAAGACATGGGCTTCCCTGGGACAGTCCTTCATGAAGAAAATGGGCTGTGGAAAGGTAACACAGAATTAGAATTCTGATGGGAGATTGAGGCCATGGGATGGCCATTCCCTTTACCCTTCCTACCTGCCTTACACACTCATCACTCTTCTCTTGGGAAACGTCAAGACTTTTAGAGCATCTTGTGGACATTAAGGGTCAGGATCTTCCTTTGAATAACCATGAGAATCAGTCAAACTGTAGGTTAGGAGGTTCAGCAGAATTGCATGGGACTCACACAGGCAATGTCAGAGTTTTTGATTTATTTTTTTTTTCCCCGCTTTCTGTAGTGTAGAAAGAAAATGACTAATTGGAAAATATTGTAACACCTTAACTAAAGCATGATTGTGCAACCATTTCCTTTCTTGATCACTGATATTCCTTCCTGTGTGATTTTAGTCCTATCTGCCTATTTTAGAGACTAAAATAAGCTTTTGGCATTATTTACTGCTTAGTCCTGCTGAGCCAGCACGCCCCCAGGGGAGTGAGCTGCACTCTGTCTGGGCTCCCACATAAGCAGCAACATGAATAAGTGAGTTTGAATCACATAATCTTTCCTACTGAGGGTGGCCATGACTGTCTTTGTAAGAACCCACTTGCCTTTCCAGTCCCAGATCGAGTTTGCAGGGCTGGCAGTTAGGTATACTATTCTTTAAGCAGAGGGTAACTTACCACAGTCTTTTTTAATGGAAATGTCTGGAAAAAAAATGAGTGAAGAAGTTATATTTGCATTAACTGTCTACAAATAAAATCAACGTAGTCTCTTGGAGATAGTTCCAGTACAGTTTTGATTACATGTTAATTGAGAATTGCAGATGATTATTAAACTTGAAATAAGCCTAATATAGTTCACAGAATATCAGTTTTGTTTAGCCTGGTGAGATACTCCTATACCTTTTATTCTCATGCATCTTTGGCCAAATCTACAAGTTACTCCCCTCTGATTTAAATGTTAAGACAAATCTGCACCTGGAGATCCACACACTTGCAAAGGAAATTGTTTGTGTCAGAAGAAAATATACTTGGAAGAGGCTGATCAAATGACTGCGGTGAAAATGAAGGGGAAAAAGAGATGGGAAGCCACTGAACTATGAAAAGGGGGAAAACAAATATGAGGCTTGTAGGAAGAATAGTGTTCAAGTCTGAGAGGAATGAATGGTATGAACAGTTTCTTTTTCCATCTCGTGTGCTATGCTGGTACACCAGAGAAAACAGATATTAAAACAACATTATTTCCAGATGTGTTCAGCTACCTCATTTCAAGATTAAGTCCTGAAGTCAGAACTGAATAAGAGCAACTAAGGAAGGCATCAGATGTTGACAGAAAATATTTTGTCATGTACCCTGTAGTTCCAGTTAGACATATATGGAATTATAACCCCAAGACTACTTCAGCTCTGTTTCCTAGTAAATCTTATTGCTTTATTTAACTGGAATAAAGGACTACTGAGTGAAATAGGAACCTGAAAAACATCACTGAGGAAAACAGATCTTCCAACATAAGAGAATATAAAGCAGGTTAGAAGAAGGAGGTAAGAGGACAATAGAAAAGAATGAAATAAAATTTCATAAACATGGAAGTAAATGCCTTGTGAAGGAGCATTCAACAATATGTGACATTGCATATAATCAATTCCAAGCAGGATCTAAAATACTTTAGAAAGGGTGACAACTAATTTGCTAAGTGACTTGTCTTTAATGATCTCTTTTATTCAGTTTATTGTTACAGCAGAAGTTCTGCTGCTGCACTGAACTTTATAGATCAGTTATAACCAAACTGCATTGTTTTGTATGAGAAGGGATTCACTTCCTTTTATTTTTGCATGCTTTTTGTTCTTCTGTTATGAAAATGAGCTTTGCTACTTCATGTATTTTCCATTTCAGTTACTATACTGAAAAAATATTTTTTCTGGCTTGTTTGGTTCTTTTTTTCTTCTGAGCATTCACCACATTAGTTGTTTCAATAACAAATGAAAAAAGTAAAAATTTACCAAGTTCTATTGTTCCCATTATTCTGAACCTTCAATTTCCTGTTTGCAGTATCATTTCCATGTTGTAAATTCTTGGTATTGAACAAGAACAAGACATCTTTATCACACTGAACCGTCTAATACCAAGAATAGTATATTTTATTGACTTGTTTTCAAAAGGTTCAGAGTTGCAATAATGCTACGGCCTCCTGTTCCACCAGGTGCCTCCTCCTGGTGTTGCCCAGCCCCCAGCAATTCTGTGTCACTGTGGTCCTCCTTTCTGTATTTGTATAGATACTGTGGAGACAGCTTTCTCCTGAAACCAGATAGGGTGAAAAGACAGGGAGAGGTTTTTTTGCCCAAGTGGTCTTAGTTAGGATTCAAAATGTCTTAGCAGAGTTGAAAGAACTAGTCTGCTTGTGAAAGGAAGAGAGCAGTGGAGAAGAGGAGAAGCCAACTGGGCACCGTCAGCCCAGGGCGTCCGTAGAATCACAGAATGCTTAGTGTTGGAAGGGCCCTTAAAGACCATCTAGTTCCAATCCCCCTGCCATAGGCAAGGGCACATTCCACTAGATCAGGTTGCTCAAAGGCCCATCCAGCCTGGCCTTGAACACTTCCAGGGATGGGGCATCCACAGCTTCTCTTTGGCAACCTGTTTCAGTGCCTCACCACCCTCATAAGGAAGAATTTCTTCCTTAATATCTAATCTAAATGTATCCTCTTTTAGTTTAAAGATGTTACCACTTGTCCTATCACTACACTCCCTGATGAAGAGTCCATCCCAGCTTTCTTGTAGGCCCTGCTTAGGTACTGGAAAGCCCCTATAAGGTCTCCCCAGAGCCTTCTCTTCTATAGACTCGTGGTTCTCTAAACAACCCCAAGTAGCAGTCAAGCTTCAAAAACTGCCTTTCTATCCATTCCAGTCATTGAAATGTACCAAGTTGCTTGATTTTTTTTGTGGTGTCCACAAAAGCAGATCGCCTATTCCCTCCTTGCAAAATAAATTGTATCAGAAATAGCCAGTAAAGTATAAGACATTAAGGAAGGTATCAGAAGGGCTTAAGTTTGACTTGTCTCCTAAAATAGAGAAGATAACAAGATACATAATCCTCCCCCTGGTTCCTGAAGAATATTGAATTACTGCCATATGTAGTGGGTATCATTGAGGGTGTGCCACAAAAATACCTTCCATTCATGAGATTGGTACAAAAGACATCACTGCACCCACTAGCAATAACTGCCTTATGTCAAGACATTATATCATCTGGCTGGCATATTTTATTCATGTATATTTAGGCATTTTTACAGAAACCAATTAAACATTGGGGACTATTTTAAACCATTGGAACTGATTTTGTAATTCCTGTGCAGTAGAGTTTTGACATGGAAATGAGATATTAAGGCAGATCTATCACTTGACAAGGAAAAAGGTATTTTCCTTAAAGGATTTTCCTGAAGTGAATCCCAACCCAATTCTCAGGTGAGAACACAAGTCGTATTGTAATATGGTGGGATGAAGTCAGAGGAGTCGGGGGAGGGGAGGGAAGGGGAGTTGGAACAACAATCTTAAAAATAAATTGAATATAACTAAATGAATGCAGAAAATTCAAATGAAGTTCTGATAACATTAAAGTGTGGTTTTACAGTGTAAGAAAAATAGCTATTTTTAAGCTCATCTTCATAGTTTATTGGTTCTCATATAAACACTGGAAATACATTATTTTTCTTAGAACTTAGCTGATGCCTATGACGAGGGATTTGATAAATACTTGAGCAATAATTTGTTTGCAACATGTATGTAACAGCCCTAGTAAAATCAATGGATTTAAAGCTGCTCACACCACCTTTGGACTATACATTATTCATTTAACTGATTTTCATTTAAACAAAAGACTGATGGAGCAAAGTAGACTGGAAATCTCTCTCAAGAAGTATTTCAGAAGTGCCTCCTCCTGCTTCACCTCTTGTCCTCCTTCCCAGCACACATTACCTTACCATATTGAGAGACTTTTCTTTTTTGGCTTTCCAAGAAAGAGCACCAAAAAAATTAGTTAGATAATGTTAGCAATGCGTTTTTAAGCCTCAAACTATTTTATTAATGTATTCTTTTGACTCAGAGGCCAAGAAACTTCCATTTCCACCTTCAGCTCAAAAAATTCATTTTAGAACAATAACAGCCACAAAAATGATTTAATTCCATAACTCTCTGCTGAGGACAACCTATTCATAAAATTACCTGGAAGAAGTTTTAACAAGATAAATTGGACTTCCATGCTTAGAATGCAGTCTCACAGATTTGTTCACAGGGGTTAATAACAGTTTTTATGTCCCTTTTCCAAAGAATTTCATATAAAGTCTGAGAGAATGACTAGACTAGTTCTCTTCTTTGGCTACTAAAAACATGTATAGTAATTCTTCCTGTATATTTGGAGAGACTAACTTTGTTAGTGTAACTGCAATATAATATCTGCTGTCTTCCATAACGGCCTCTGAAAAACTCTGGGTTATTGGATCTTTCTAATTTTGTAAATGCATTACAGAGTGTTGGTAATTTCAGTTGCAAAGACCCCAAGGTTGAAAAAAAAAGTTCAACTACAGCTGGAATCCAGTTTATCCCCTTTCTGTTTTATCTTCTGTTATAGCTGAAAGGTTCCTGTGAAAAGAAAGGTTTTGATCTGAACTCTGGCTGTAGCTGGGGTTTCTATTCATTCTAGGACCTCTGGCAAGGATAGTCCCAAAGCCAGGAGCCGTCAGGCAATTTCAGAAGGAATAAAGTAACCCTGGCTGTTGTAGCATCTCAGGTAAAAAAAGATCAGTAATTGATTTAATAAGCTTTTTACTCATTTTGTGACAAAGATGAGGAACCATCAGTGGAGGATGAGGTCAAAAAGTGATATAGCTCAGTGTCTCTGCTCAGCCTTGTTCAGGCTTAATTTCCTCCAGCTGATTACTTGTCATGGGGAAGCAGCAAAAACCTCCTGAATCACATGAAAAATATTGAAAACATACTCGCAGAAGCCAGTGTTCCACATATTCATTCAGTGGTCTCACATCTATTCTTCTTTTTTTAGCCAGGCTTAATACCAATGAGATTCTGTAATTTTGAGGTTTTGAAGTTGTTGCCCAATAGATTACTTTTGGAACTGCTTTGTAAGAAAATAATTGTAAATACTTTTACTGTCACTGCACACGACTGTTAGTGTGTCATCAGCTGCACCCGTGAACAACTTTTCATAGCTGACTAACAGTATATCCAATATATTTTAGTGATATTGGTTGTTGTATGGCACTGTATAATATGACAGGACTGTGAAAAAAGTTCAGGGTTCTTGTAGGATAAAGGGTGCATACCAATATCGAAGTTTATTCTAGCAAAAATTATTGCCAAACAAACAACTAGTTCCCCATGCTGAAAAGGTCACTGGCAAATGAAATGTTCCTTACAGGATTATGTAATTAATTCCTCATATGGGTTTTAATACCAATTTAGTGAGTGCTGCCTCCAGGTTCACACAGCTTTAGATTAGATTTTCAAGTTAGTAATGGCTAGAGATCTATGTCACTTCTGCAGTCAGAAGATGCTTGAAGTAGTAAGCAGGAAAGCAACATGAAATAAATACAGTGGGCATTTGTCTTCACAGAACCCATTCTTTCAGCATAGCATATCAGAAAGCATTACACTCAGATTGTCCTCATCATGCAACATAATCAATATAGAATTGACCTTTTGCATTCCTTGGATAGTTGCAGTATTCTAAGGCATTAAAATAAATAAATAGATGCTCTCAAAAGATGGTAGATGGCTGCCCTCTGTCTCTTCTGTAAGTAAAAAAAGAACTTTCCAGTTAACACTTTGTCTCCTGTCTCTTTGTAAAAGGTAGAAAAACAAAGCACATCTTACATAAGAGTCCAGTCTATGAGCCAAATAGTTTGCTTGATCCAAAAGCGTAGAATTCATCCTGTGTTTTAAGTCTTGTATAATACATAGAAGACTATATTGTGTCTTAAATTAGAAGAACTGGCTGCATTTTAAAGCAGTATCTATGTAAACAGAAAAAAAAAAAATTTTGAAATTGTATTTTTAATTAAAAGTATTTAAAAGGTCATTAACTGAACTTCTTGCAGACCTTCTATGATTAAGACTTTATGAATGAAACTTCGGAATTTAAATTAATATGATTTGAACCTCAAATACTTCAACCATGAAGGTAAATAATCTGTTAGTTACTCAGAAAGATCTTCAGTTAATTCTAAATTAAATTTGTGCTACACAGCAAAATACTACCTGGCATCCAAAAGACAAAAAAAAAAAAAAAAAAAAAAAAAACAAACAACCAAAAAAAAAAAAAAAAAAAAAAAAAAAACAACCAACCAACCAAACAAAAAACACAAACAAAAAATCCTCCTCCTCTCTCCGGATAAATTTTCATTCTTCTTAAATGACTGAAAAATTTCTTCCCTTTTTTAGAGTATCTCTCTCTTATTCTTTCCTTGCAAATGCAGCTCTAACCATTTAGCATTCTAGCAATGACTCCTTAAATTTCTTTCATTCAGAAAATTCCTTCTGACACTTGAGGCCTTACTCTCTCTTTCCCTGTCCTCTGATGACTTATGTGCTTGAAAAGTATCTAATTGGGTATGTTAATTATAGGATGTGTTAATCTCTTCATTCTTTATGGTTTGCTTTCCCAAAACTTCCTTCCTCCTAAACTCTTTTAGTAGTTATCGCCTAGTCACATGTCTATGTTTTCTTCCTTCCCAGGGTCTGTGGGTCCAGGAGTAGGGACTGCACAGTTTGGTATACCAGCTGTATAGCTGGAGTTACTACAGGCTATGATCATTTCCTCAGCACTGAGCATTTTCACTCTCTGTGTTGCCCCACAACACACATTGGAACTTGCAGCTCAAATTTTGACTTTGAAGACACATTTAGGCATTGATCTGATTACCAAAAATTCAGAATGCCCACCACTACAGTGGGCTTCAAAGTCACTCCCAGAGTGGTTGAGAACTTGGCGCTGGAACAGATGGCGTCCAGATAACAAATACACAAATATTGCCTTTGTGGGCATAAATCTTATTAACAGCTTCTGGGTTCTGAGTGCTTTGGAAAATCAAGGAGGCTTGTGACTACAGACTTCAAAAATCCTACTTTGTATTTCCAGTTTTTAAGCTCTAGGCCTGCAGGCAAAATTTGCAGAATGCCATGTGATTTACAATCCTAATAGCTGTTAATATTCAATGCTTTCAGTTTTGCAGATTGTGATATTAATACACGTTTGTATTTCTTTCTCTTTCTGTTGGTTGTAGTTCTTCTTGTTTGCTTGATTAAGATAGAAAAGCTTACTGAAGAGAGCAGTACCAAATGGTCATATAATGCTTCTAGTGCTGCCTTGAAGGTCCCTTCAGACACAAATCTGAGCCCTGATTCACTCTTTATCAGTCACTACTAGAAGGTAAATTGAGAGGGTTTTTCATACTATCTATATGCAAAGCAAAATTTCAGGTAAGGGTGACACTGCTGGGGGAACACATCTTTTATTAGCTGTGGGACCTTCTTCTAGAGCTTGGAGCTTTGAATTGAAAGAAATCCAAATTTCTCTTCTGTCTAATTCTCCCATTATTTTTTGTGCAGCTGACTGCACTGAAAATATCCCATTACTTGCGAGAAAATGTTTGCTATTTGTGTGGTCCTTTTGATTTTAGAATACAAGTGACTCATAAACACTCATTATTTTCTTCTTACAGTAACTCTGACGGGTGAGAATTATTATTCCATATCTTACAGAAAGGCCAAATCAAAGTTATTTTCTGAGACTTTTGTGGGAATTTTGGTGAGCTTTCGTTCAGTGACTAGTGGTGGTTTCACACCAATGGACAGCTAAACTCCACCACAACCGCTCTCTCGCTCCCCCTCCTCAACAGAACAGGAGGAGAAAATACGATGGACAAGGGCTCAAGGTTTGAGATAAGAACATGGAAGTCGTTCACCAATTACCATCACAGGCAAAACAGACTCAATGTATGGAGGTAAATATAATTTGTTGCCTATTACTAACAGACTAGAGCAGTGAGAGCTAAAAGCAAACTAAAAACACCTTCCCCCCACCCACCCTTTTCTACCTCCTCCCCCCGAG
>VXAL01003266.1:203118-227212 GCA_013399475.1 Chauna torquata | reverse complement strand
GTGGGACTCAAGCTGTTTTGGTGATCTGAACCATGTATAAAACAATGTAATATCTTCTTGCGTCTACAGGTGCCTTGAAACAATAGCTCAGAGTGGGATGAATAAGCGTGCTCACCTCTGTTAAAAAGTACATAAACACAGCCAATACAAAGACATTGTTATCTATAATCCCCTTCCTGTACTTCTCCTCCAAGGGATTCAGCTCTCTGTGGCTCAAGGCTTAGCTCCAATACAGTCTAGCTACAAAACCTGGAGCTAAATGTCAGAGCAAATTGTTTTATCATGAGAAAGGTCTGCAAGGAAGCGCACAGAACCACCCAAGATAAAGAAGCTTAAACTGCTAACTCATAGTTAGAAGCTTGAATATTTAAGAGGAAAAACACCAACACAGCAAGCTGGTGCATAAAATCCTAAAAGAACAAAACAGGGAGTCAGAAGATAGCAAACTAGCAAAACCAAGGGCGGAGGCTGAACCTTTGCCCCCTCATCAACCACCATAAGGCCAGCAAAGACTCATAGGGCTTCTTGTTGGGGGATGTGAACATATTAATGCTTAGTCTAATGGCTTGGTAAGTGTAGTTATTTATTGTGTGTATTTACTGTGTGTAATATTGTCTTTGGTCTTTTAAGCTGTGTGAAGCTCTTGAACACATGGCAAAAGGTGCCTGAACAAAATGACCCAGGAAGAGTTAAAACCATGATATCGCAAATAACTTTGCAATTTGCAGCTTGTTTTCTCCATCTCAAGGGAATGGGCTTAGCCATTCATATGACCACGATTTGGAAAACTACTGTCAGCTTTTTTTTTCTGTACTAACTTCTGAGCACTTAGATGGGAATAGAAACCAACAGAGAAGAAAAAATCAACCTCGTCAACTGAAAGAATTCACTGTAGTCTTTTATTTAGTGTTCTTTCCTATAGTATGACAAAAAAGAAATTTGACAGCTCTTCTGCCAACATATTTGCAATCTTCTGTATTTCTGACGGGTTCGTTATTGTTCTTACCAGTATCTAAAGCTCTTAAACATGATATAGGATTTACAGATAGGAAAAAAAATGTTCTAGCATGGAAGTGCATGCTGTATGGAGAAAGAGGGAAAATATAAATGAAATTATACCTACAAAGGTGGTCTTGCCAACCAGTGGGGAGAATATGCAAATTATGCAGTCTTGCTGATTATTTTTTAAAATGTAAGAAATTCAGAAGAAAATAAAATTATTTGAAGCATAATTTCTACCTTTATATCCTTAAAGGAATTGTGAGAGAAATAAATTCCAATCTTATTTAACTATCAGAAGCCCTTCAGAAAGATGGCAGCTAAACTCTTAGGAATTTATTTAACATTTGGGCTCTTTTCATTATAACAGCATTTATTTTGTTTATATTCTTGCTCAGAAAGTAAAAAAATGGCAGTGGGAGATAGAGGTGGGAGACAAAAAAGTTATCTTGTTTGGATGAATCTTTAAAAGTTCTTAAGCTGTGTTGTGGAAGAAAATAGAAAATGATGCTTCAGGTATAAGATGTAAAGCTTATCATACGTCCTTCAGTTTACAGTAATAGAAAATATGATGGAGAGGACGTGCTTTGGGGTAAAATTGCGTACTATCTACTTATGAGTGGAGGAAATACGGATGGAAATATTAAAAAGTAATAACACCTTTATTGAAAAGTCAGATGAGAGAAAACCTGTCTGCTGCTATTTTCTTCTCAGATCTTTATGTGGTCTGACATTTCTAACCAGACTAGCAGGAAGCAGCTGCACAGCACTGGGGGATACACTAACAAAGATTGCTCTGCTGTAGAGCTGAGCCATCAGGACAAGCTTCGTAATATTTCTGGCATGAAACAGAGACCTTACCTAAGATTCTTCTACAGCCTGGGCACAGAAGCAGCTGACACCATGCAGGCTTCCTTTAAACAGTTTTGAAATACACTATGTTCTCCTGTCATTGGGCTTTCACACTGTAAACAATACACTTAGGTCTTTGATTTTAACACCTTTGTTACTCCAGGCCTGGTTCTAACATCCCCACCTCTGATAATGGGTCTCACACCTCACCTCAGCATATCATCTGTTTCCTCTTTCATGTCCGTCCCCTCCATGCCCAGGAGCCTTTCAGATTCTGTCTTCAAACTATCATGAAACCTCTGAATGTGTTTGAGCTGGCCAGTAGAGCAAATGCGTCTTTGTGAACTTCATGATAGAAAGATACTGGGCAGTTTAACTCTACTGTGATTGCATTCAACTCACAGCAAAAGTCATGCTTTAGGATGGATTCTAGGGTCTGATAAGATCACTTAGAACATGCAGTGGATAAATTATAGTTCCAGAAACACACACACATCACATGGGAGAATTCCCTTGCTAATAAGATGCCTGTATTACTATGGAGGGAGCATAGCAACCCCATTTTTAATATATCTCACCTGTCTGTTTGTAAGAGGTGCCTAGAATTAAGGGAATCTTCTTATATTCTGCTGATGCCCAGATGTATTTTCAGTGCATTGGGTTTGGTAGTAGTTAGGGCGACCTAATCTCCCAGACAGCATCCCAGTAACAGAAGAGCTTTACAATATCTCTGCAAAGTCCTCCAGACTGCTGCAATATGCTTTGTGATGATAAAGAATAATTGGGTCCTCCAAAGATTGTCTTTTTTTTTTTTTTTTATGACTTCAGCACTGTAGTCATATCCATTTCTAAAATAATGTAACAATAATTTCTAAGTAGGATCTTCTTAGAAATTGATGGGGAACTCCATTTTAGTTCCATTCCTGGGTTTGGATCTTTCTGTTCCTCCATGAAAATAACTCTACTGAATTACAAGAGAAAGTTTTCCCTTGCATGTCAAGAAATGCAGTTCAGACTGTTTGTTTCATGAACCTAAAAGTATCAACACAACAGTATTCTTATGTCATTTGCAAATATAACACAATTATGTAATGACGAGATTTAAAGTAGATCTAGAATAAGATAGTTTACTTCCATTAGAAATGATTCTAGGGATTTTGGAGAAAAAAATGAATATAAAGTTTGAGGGTTTTGTTTGTTTGTTTGTTTGTTTTTTCACCAATACAATATTCTGCATCACTCCTCGTAGTCAGATGAGTATTTTATAGAAATTTATTTCTCTAGACAGTGTGATATACAGAGATTGTTTTAAGATGCTTTGTTGTCAGATTTTTAAAGAGATGTACAGAGAAAATACATTTTGAAAACAATACACTATAAATGTAAAATCAATGTTTTCCTTGATTGCATATCTACCCAGGAGAAAAGTTCTAGTTCATTTACAGACTATTAGGTTCAAAACAGAAATGACTGGATGAAATTCAGTGAGTCAGATGAAGTGGTAAGTCAGAATAAATAACGCTTATGGCTTAAAATCTATTCAACTGTTTAGAGGAAAGAAAGAAAGAAAGAAAAAAAAAAGTAATCCAGATAGATTTGTAACATGCAGTTGTTTGTTCTGTTATTTTGAAGGGAATGAAAGAAAGCTCAAGTATAGAAATAAATTCTTCCCTGGGAGCTCTGCTTGGTTTATCAAACTAACAGTGCATTTCTACATACTTTTGAAGACCAAGAATAGGAGCTGCAAACTTGGGCACTGATTCAGCAAGTTACTTAAGAATAAGCTCAACCTTAAAACTGCTCTAATCAAAGACAACATTCCCGGTGTTACTGCCTGATTTTAGAAAGCAGACTTAGCGGTAATGAAAAGATGCCAGAATGAAAGAAGTGAAGGCTGTCATCTCTTTAGGCACAGAACAAAATGACACTTAGTAGCAAGGCAAGATTTTTTAGGACTTTCCCCTCCACCCCATCCTCTTCACCACGTCCCCATATGTTTAAGCTTCATTTTCTTTCTGATGCAGTCCTTGAGATGCTCAGCAACAATTTTAGTTAGTGCCAACAATGGTAAGGCTGTTATTGACACCAATTCAAACTAATAATATGAAAGGCTGCTGACCTGCCTCACTGCCATTCCAGGTGCCATGTGCTAATAATGACTGGCTGCCCTAGCCGGTCCTGTCAGCTAGCCAGTCCCCTTAACAGTTCAGCAATCTTTTTCCCTCTCCTTGTCACAAATTCACTGCTTGAACTTGTTCCCACATCACTAACACCTCAGCACGATGTCTGCTACCTTTTCTCTCACTCAGAACATGTCAGGATATTTGCCTGATTGACAGGTTTAATTATGAGTAGCTGGAGAATGATAAGATCAAGGGCACAAAGGTGACGAAGACAAATGAGATTTGGGGTGGATTACTGGAGGCCTTCACTATTCTTGTAAGCTTCCAGAGGTGTTAGGTTGTGAAACAAAGGTTTTCTTGGTGAAAAATTTTCAGAAGAAGTGTTCTGGTTTCTTAACCAGCACATTGCTTTCATAAATAATAAAGAGTATTTTAACTGAGAAACAAACCTTTATTCCTGCACAATTCCTAGTTCTTGGCATTGACAAACTTCTCGTCAGTACCAAGTATCACTTTGTCCCTAATGGAACACTGAAAATAAAACTCTTCTTTGTATTATAATATGGGAAAGATTTTTTTTTTTCTTTTTCAGAGCATTTCTTCAGTGTCCTGCTGTCGTGAACAAGAAGTCTACAACTGCCAGCAAGATCTTACCAGCCTTCCATTCAGACACCGTTTGCATTGTCATGCAGCAACAGAACAGTATTGAGATTCCTTCTGCACTTGTATGGGATACTGGTGTTCTGCCCTTAATTACTGTCCCTAACCTGAGACACTGAAGAATTTCTAGTCTCCTCAAAAACATGTTCCCACAAGGTTTCAGGGATGGGTGGGGAAAGGAAGGAGAGCCATATCCAGCTCTTCTCTCCCAGCTTTCCTCTGACAGAGGCTGGAGGATGCACAGCCAAAGGTAGCATCAGAACAAGGAGAGAATCATTCTTCCAGGATATTTTTCCTTGTTTGGGGAAATGAGTAGTTACAGGAATTGTGATTTTGTCTAACTTTTGAAGATGATAATACTTTTGTTTTCCATGATGTTCTATAGAAATAAGCTCCAAAATTACTAATGCACGATTTGAAAAAGAACTTCCTTGTGTTTATTTTAAGTTTGGAGAGTGATCAGAGAACTCCTAGCTCTTCTGAGTGCCTTATCTCCTTTTGGATGTTTCTTTCCAAGCTAAAAAGTCTTATTCTCTTTAGCCTTTCTTCATGTCTGATCCTATTTCTTGTCCTTCTCTGCATCTTTTTTATGCCTACTGTATCCTTCTTGAGTAACTACACTCAGTATTAAATATATGGAATACCTGCATTTTATGCTGTGGTGCAGTGAAATTTTCTAAGCATTCTCTTTGATCACATTTTTATTTTCTATTGAGCTTATACTTATGTGTGTATTTATAAATTTGTTTTTCTCTGTCCATGTACATCATCTTCCATTTCTTAACACTGAATTTAATTTCTCATTTTATATCTCTGTAACTCGGTGTCATAGACTGTCCAGCAAAACCTTAGGCAGATTTAATTTTTAGTATGATGATTAATTTTGTGTCAGCAGTAATTTTATCACCTCACTAATTTCTCATTTTAGATCATTTGTGAATACATGGAATAGCACAAGCTCTAGAAAAGACTCTTGGGTGAAAATATCAATGGTAAACCACTTATTTGCTTTTGCAGTATCTTTTTGGAAATTCAATAATTGAACTGAAATTCAATAATGCTGTATTTGCCAGGACTCTTTTATCCCTTGCTTTATGACTGTTCCAACAGATCTAACAGATCTGTGAAGTATGACGACCATGTTGATTTTTCCACAACATTTTGTATTTATACATAGGACACTATTCCTGATTTATTATAACGTCTACCAGTGTTCCTACTTCAGAAATCAGATTCGTGGAGTTGTACTTTTCTGAAACATCTCTTAAAAACTGGCCTAATGTTCTGTTTTCTGATACAATGCCTAACTCTAGAAGTTAGATATATGCTTTAGTAAAACATTTTAGCAGTTATTAGTTGCATAACTTTATTCTCCATATCTCTTCTGCCAATCTTTCATTTTGTGAAAAGTTTTCAGACTTGTCTCCTGAATGTAGAAACACTTTACACCTCTCCATAGTGAAAACTGGAACATAACAAAATTTAGCTCGGTTAGTTTTTTTCTTTTTTTTTTTTTTCCTTTTACACCTAGATAATTTTCTATCCTGACTGACTTTCTGGTAGGCTCCCTGCTTTGATACATTTTGAAAAATTCCTATTACAGGTTTTTTCTGCCTTTAGCAATTTTCTTATCAAGGTCTTTGCTGACCTACCTCACTGCCTTTCTACGTGTCATATGCCAATTTCTGTTCTGTGTGTTTTTGTTGTTTTTGTTGTTGTTGTTGTTTCTTTCCTCATTTGGACAATAAAGGGTATATAAATACTTGTTTTTCCTCTGAACTGTCAACCTCTGTCTGGCAGTACGGTGAATGGAGTATTCTGTCCTCTTGGATGAAATATCTTCACAGAAAAACTAGAGAGGTTTTGGAGACAGAGTTTCTTCAAAGCAAAAGTAGCTTTGCCAGGGACAACAGCACACCTCCACACCATTCCCAGCACTGCAACTGTAGAGATATTAAATACTGCATGAAATATGAGCTGCTGAGTGACATTTGCCTAAAATGTCACCTTCTAAAACTCCTGAATTACAACAGAATCCTTAAAGATAGCATGGAATACTCTCTGCTAAACTGACAGTCACGTTTGTTACTAATTTTCCCAGCTTTTTCACAAAAACTGTTTTTTGTGGATATTTTTGGTAAAAACATGAATTAGCCAAGAGGTGGGAGTCACTGAAACAATCACTTCAGCTGGTCACAGCAGCATCAGAAGGAAGAGACTTAAATTGCCAGAGTGAAGGTTCCTCCTCACTCCTTTGACCAATCACAGTGGACACCACATGGCTCCTGTCCAACATAGTCATTGTCTTCTCAGTTTACTTCTCATTGATGAATCTTCCCCTTTTCAGTTTCATTTCTCTTACCCTTCTCATTGATGCTTATCCATAAATAGCAAGACCAGAGATCAAAGTCAAGTGAGAAACAAATCCTATCTTTCACCTCCAGGGTTGGATGAAGTTTCACTCTTTTCTAGACTTTCAACATCACGTAATCCATATCCAATAAAATGCCAGAATACTGCTTCATATTCCTCAAAATTTACAAGCAATTTCCTGACTTTATAAAAGATGTATTTATAGTTAGTTATATGTGGAAAATGAAACTAAATCTGCCACTTTCTCAGTGTCCCCTGGCATTATAGGAATTCTGTCCTGCAGTAGAACTCTTCCCTTTATTTCAATCACCTATTTCATCTTGATCTTCCTGGAAGGAAAAGTTTCTTAAAAGGAATCCCAACAACTCTGCAGTATTCCTGGCAACTGATGATAGATGTCCTCATCAAAAGAATAGAATACCACTACTCAGGAACATGGGCTTTATGTTGATCCCACAAAGTTGTAGTAGCTTGTGCTAATGGCATTACTCTACTTCAGCAAGGTAGACTTTTGTGTCTGACTTTCATTCCTGATACCGCATTCATAGTAATAGTTCTAGAAACAGAAAGTCCATGAAGAACAACAGGTTTTAAACTGTACAGTTATACACAGTGCCATTTCTGCTTTGTCTTCTGCTACCAGAACTATGCAATTGATGGAACTGAGTCACCACTGTAAGTCTCCTGAATTTACTGTGCTTATTACATTTCAGAGAAGCATTTTAGGAATTAATTCCCCTTGTATCTGGAAGCAGCATAAATCAATAAAAATCAAAGCACTTTATATTTTAGATCACTTGGTGACAATTCTTTTATTGCCCTGGTTTTTTCCCGATTTCAAAACCAGAAAACAACTACATATATTTTTTCCTCCAAAACTCTTCAAATATGTGCTCTCAGAAGATACCAGGTCATATTGTTTCTTTAACAGGTTTTGCAGAGCAGGTGCATACAAACAGCCTGTGCAGCAAAGACCTTCATTTCCCTCCCTGTATAATCATTTTCTCAGGTTAATGCAAATCACAGTGGCTGAGGTCATGGCCACCTTGTTGAGGCTGATGGACCACCTCCTGAGACTAACACTCAATACAAAGCTGCCTACTTAGATGATACAAGCCATCTATGATGAAGACTGGAAATGCCACCTGCAGGGACTCATGCCTGCTCTGTAATCACTGCAAAACATAGGTCACACTGTCAACTTGGCCAACTATTCTCCTAGATGATGAACAACCCCTTATCTAGCATACATCATGGGAAATGGCTAGGGAAGTGTGTCATTTATAAAACCGCTTCTTTGGCTTAGAAATCTATCACAATAGTCAAGGAAGCCTGTTGTGGGTTAACTTTGGCAGGCAGCTAATCACTGCAAAGCAGCTTGCTCATTCTGTCCCAGCAGGATGAGGGAGAGAATAGGAAGAGCAAAAATGAGAAAACTTGTGGGTCAAAAGAAAGACAGTTTAATAAGTGAAGCAAAGTGGCACATGTAAGCAAAGCAAAGTTAGGCATTCATTCACTACTTTCCATCCTCAGACAGGAAAGAAGGACTTCATCACGTGTAACAGGCACTTGAGAAGACCAATGCCATAACACTGAATGGCCTCTCCTTCTTTCCTCAAGTTTCTGCTGTTGAGCATGGCATCACATGGCATGGAATAGCCCTTTGGTCAGTTGGGGTCAATTATCCTGGCTGAGTCCCCTCCTAACTTCTTGCACGCCCCCAGGCTACTCACTGAAGGGGACAGAGTGAGAAACAGAGAAGGCCTTGATGCTTTGTAAACACTACTCAGCAACAGCCAAAACTTTGGTGTGTTATCATCAACACTGTTTTGGTCACAAATCCAAAACATAGCATGCTATGAAGAAAATAAATTCCATCCCAGTAAAACAAAGAAACAAACAAAAAACCAACCAACCAACCAACCAACCAACCAAAAAAACACAGTTACAATCTCCACCCCTTATCCATACCACTGGGGACTGTGGGATTTAAGCATGACATAANATTTATAGTTAGTTATATGTGGAAAATGAAACTAAATCTGCCACTTTCTCAGTGTCCCCTGGCATTATAGGAATTCTGTCCTGCAGTAGAACTCTTCCCTTTATTTCAATCACCTATTTCATCTTGATCTTCCTGGAAGGAAAAGTTTCTTAAAAGGAATCCCAACAACTCTGCAGTATTCCTGGCAACTGATGATAGATGTCCTCATCAAAAGAATAGAATACCACTACTCAGGAACATGGGCTTTATGTTGATCCCACAAAGTTGTAGTAGCTTGTGCTAATGGCATTACTCTACTTCAGCAAGGTAGACTTTTGTGTCTGACTTTCATTCCTGATACCGCATTCATAGTAATAGTTCTAGAAACAGAAAGTCCATGAAGAACAACAGGTTTTAAACTGTACAGTTATACACAGTGCCATTTCTGCTTTGTCTTCTGCTACCAGAACTATGCAATTGATGGAACTGAGTCACCACTGTAAGTCTCCTGAATTTACTGTGCTTATTACATTTCAGAGAAGCATTTTAGGAATTAATTCCCCTTGTATTTGGAAGCAGCATAAATCAATAAAAATCAAAGCACTTTATATTTTAGATCACTTGGTGACAATTCTTTTATTGCCCTGGTTTTTTCCCGATTTCAAAACCAGAAAACAACTACATATATTTTTTCCTCCAAAACTCTTCAAATATGTGCTCTCAGAAGATACCAGGTCATATTGTTTCTTTAACAGGTTTTGCAGAGCAGGTGCATACAAACAGCCTGTGCAGCAAAGACCTTCATTTCCCTCCCTGTATAATCATTTTCTCAGGTTAATGCAAATCACAGTGGCTGAGGTCATGGCCACCTTGTTGAGGCTGATGGACCACCTCCTGAGACTAACACTCAATACAAAGCTGCCTACTTAGATGATACAAGCCATCTATGATGAAGACTGGAAATGCCACCTGCAGGGACTCATGCCTGCTCTGTAATCACTGCAAAACATAGGTCACACTGTCAACTTGGCCAACTATTCTCCTAGATGATGAACAACCCCTTATCTAGCATACATCATGGGAAATGGCTAGGGAAGTGTGTCATTTATAAAACCGCTTCTTTGGCTTAGAAATCTATCACAATAGTCAAGGAAGCCTGTTGTGGGTTAACTTTGGCAGGCAGCTAATCACTGCAAAGCAGCTTGCTCATTCTGTCCCAGCAGGATGAGGGAGAGAATAGGAAGAGCAAAAATGAGAAAACTTGTGGGTCAAAAGAAAGACAGTTTAATAAGTGAAGCAAAGTGGCACATGTAAGCAAAGCAAAGTTAGGCATTCATTCACTACTTTCCATCCTCAGACAGGAAAGAAGGACTTCATCACGTGTAACAGGCACTTGAGAAGACCAATGCCATAACACTGAATGGCCTCTCCTTCTTTCCTCAAGTTTCTGCTGTTGAGCATGGCATCACATGGCATGGAATAGCCCTTTGGTCAGTTGGGGTCAATTATCCTGGCTGAGTCCCCTCCTAACTTCTTGCACGCCCCCAGGCTACTCACTGAAGGGGACAGAGTGAGAAACAGAGAAGGCCTTGATGCTTTGTAAACACTACTCAGCAACAGCCAAAACTTTGGTGTGTTATCATCAACACTGTTTTGGTCACAAATCCAAAACATAGCATGCTATGAAGAAAATAAATTCCATCCCAGTAAAACAAAGAAACAAACAAAAAACCAACCAACCAACCAACCAACCAACCAAAAAAACACAGTTACAATCTCCACCCCTTATCCATACCACTGGGGACTGTGGGATTTAAGCATGACATAAAACATATAAAACATCAAGAAGTCAAATGAGAATCAAATGAGAGAGAGACAGCCCTGTAGACACCAAGGTCAGTGCAAAAGGAGGGGAGGAGGTGTTCCAGGCACAGGAGGAGAAGTTCCCCTGCAGCCCGTGGTGAGGCCCATGGTGGAGCAGGCTGTCGCCCTGCAGCCCATGGGGTACCACATGGAGCAGATCTCCACGCTGCAGCCCGTGGAGGAGCCCATGGTGGAGCAGGTGGATGTGGCCTGTAGGAGGCTGCAGCCTATGGAGAGTCCCTGCAGGAGCAGGCTTCTGGCAGGAACTGTGGCCCATGAGAGGGATTCCACTCTGGAGTGGGGGAAGTGTGTGAGAAGGAAGGAGCAGCACAGATGAAATGCTATGAACTGACCACAACTCCCATTCCCTATCTGCCTGCACTGCTTGGGGGGATGAGGTAGAAGACTCAGGAGTGAAGTTGAGCCTGGGAAGAAGGGAGGGTAGGGGAAAGATGTTTTTAGTTTTGTTTTTGTTTTTCACTATCCTATTCTATCTTTGATTGGCAATAAGTTAAATTAATTTTCCCCAGGTCAAGTTTATTTTGTCTGTGATCTTAATTTGTGAGTGATCTCTCTGTGCTTTCTTCAACCCATGAGATTTTTGTCTTATTTTCTCCTCTAGTCCTGCTGAGGAGATGCAATGAGAGAGCGGCTTTGTGGGCACCTGGCAGCTATCCAAAGTTAGCAAGAAGCTTAACATTTTTGCCTCTGGTATTCATATAGGGATTTGTATTGTGAAATTTTCCAGAGAAATTTTCATGAGTGCTAATCAAACCTGAATTTTCTTCTTTACTTAAAGAAAATCTTTTCTTTAAATGTTGTCATAGAAAGTAAAAGCTAAAACAGCTTTTTTTCTGAATGTCTGTTCTTCAGCTTTCTGTAAATAGCCTGTTAAACAATTACACGTACCATGGCACCTGGGGGGCTTAACTCTGACTGGTTTCAGTCCTCTGTTGACTCCTGCAAGTTAGAGGGCAGAGAATCACATCTCCTATCTTATAATTTCTGTGGACTTTCTATATGCCATTTGAAAGGCTGAAAATTTTTTTAAAAAATCTTTTCCCTGTTTTCTCTGTCTTCAGATATAAAAAAGCAGCTATTATTTCACCAGTCTGACTCTCCTTAATATAAAGCACACTGGAAACGTGTTGGAAACTACTTCTTTACCAAATGATCCTCTCTGAAAACTTTTTCTCAAGGGAGACAAGAGACTTAGGAAGAAGCTGCTACTGCTAAGTTTCTGAAATATTTCTGTAGGCTAAGCATCTAAGAATATTACAGCAGTATTTGTTAGTTTGAAAGAGAATGTAGAAGGGAAAGACCTCAAAAAGCCCCACAAACTGGATGTATTATTTTACTAGATCAATTCACATTAGTATGGCTGATGCTTTTCAGAAACAACCTGACCACCATTCTAAAATAACAATGAATATAAAAGAATTTGCATTCTCATAGGTAGGGTTGATGTTCTTCAAGTATGACATGATCCACCATCCTTAATAAATCCTAGTAATAAATATAAAGGAATTTGCACAAATAAATAATCACGGTTGGACCTGATGATCTTAGAGGTCTTTTCCGACCTAAATGATTCTATGATTCTGTGACAAATGTATTTTCAAACAATAACTATTTAAAGAAATATCTGAAAGAGTTTTGTAAACTGAGCTTCAGGTGACTGGAGCTGCTGACAGAATCAGATCCTTTGAAGGAGAGCTGATGGAATAGGATTCCCCTCAGATGCATTTCCATTTTGCAGGGAAAGAAGCTCCCTCCTATAGTTGTGTTTGCATGGGATACAGTACAACTCTTTTCCTTTTCTACTTGGCTCTAATCCTGTCATTTCAGCAAGGAGATTGTACCCAGAGGTACCTTACTCAGTGAAGCTGTAAAGTTTGTGACCAAAGTAAAACATTCTAGATTTGTCTCTTCTCTATGTTTACATATTTTGACTAATACTGGCTCTTTTATTAACATATTAATACAAACTTAGTTATTGATTCTTCATCCAAACTCATTGTTGTTGTCTGCCCTAAATCCAAAACAAACAGTGGGGTTTTGAAGACTTAAAACTTGTACTTTGGTACTGGCAGTACAATGATGTTGTATAGAGATTATTCACTGTTGACCCTGAGTGAGAATGGGGGGGAAAGAAAGGAANGATGATTCACTGGTGACTCTGAGTGAGGATGGGGGGGAAAGAAAGGAAAGAAAGGAAAGAAAGAAAGAAAGGAAAGAGAGGAAAGAGAGGAAAGAGAGGAAAGAGAGGAAAGAGAGGAAAGAGAGGAAAGAGAGAGGAAAGAGAACTTTAATAGTGAAAGGTACTTTCAACAGCCTTATGCATAAGGAGTACCAAAGGTGATTCATGTGACACAAGGAATGAAGCATTTTTAATGAAATACAAGAGAAATTAGATTTGGTTGTTTTGGGAGGAGAACAGTTAGAAATCTGAGGGGAACAAACACAAGAGATACCACAAGAATAGATGACTGTTAGACAACACCGAAACATAAATTACTGTTCTAGTACAACATAATCAAACTTACATTGAAACAGGTTTATTTACCAGAACAAACTTCAGCATAAAATGCTAACAATGACATTCAAAGAAAAACATAAAATTATATATATATATAAATAATGAAGAGGGGAAAAAAGAGTCTACAGGAATACCAAGGAAGCCTAAGACATGCTGTAAGAGATACAGACCAGCATTTTGGTTTCATGCATCTTCCCATATTCTGGAGCATTACACAAGAGCTCATGCAGAGGGTAACTTCCTTGAAAAAGTCAAAGCATCTTTTTCCTTTCCTTTCCTTTCCTTTCCTTTCCTTTCCTTTCCTTTCCTTTCCTTTATTACAGGTTTCCAGTGTTTAACTGCTTGTTTTCCTGTGACTTAAGACCTGCACAACTCCTCTGCCCTTAGCCCTCTCAGAGAGAGCAAAAAATGAGAGTTTCAATGGTGATTCAACTATCATGCTTACTCTATACATTAATATCATCTGAAAACCAGAAGCTTTGTAGTGGCAACCTTTTAAGAGGTAGACTGAATTTTAAAGACAATCTGGCTTTGAAGTGAGTACAAGTTTTGCACTTTTGAAAAGCACCGATTTTCATGACAAACCAGCAATTATTCTTCAGAGTGCTGTGAATATACTGGAACATGCTTCCTTTAATCCGGAAGACTTAAATCATCACTAAGTTCCTAAACTGCAATAAAACAATAACAACAATAACAATAATAATAATAATAATGAAGTAGAAATGCTTGGCTTCTCTATTACCCACATAAACACTAGCACAACCTCATTCCAATGAAAAATTCTTAAAATAAGTCTTCCCAGGATGGGTGAGAAACTCTTGTATCAAAATACTGCTACAATACTTTTAAACTTTGAAATAAAATACTGACAGTATAACATACATTGAGTCCAATTTTCCAGAAAACAAGCAGGAAAATAAGTCTTTGTTTAGGAAGAAAACTCTGCTTTTGCAGGCAAAAAATGAAAATGGGCTCTTGGCTTTCTCTCAAAGTGTTGTTAACACTTGCTGCTCTCATTTTTGCCACACACAAATGTGCACACTACTTTCCATAATCCATTTGTACCTCGGTACTGGTCCTTGCAGCCAATGCGCAAAAAACCCACTCAGCTATATAGTTCACCTTCTGCTGAGCCTTATGCTTCCCAGCACTTCTGGCAGTGGCCTCCACCACACCAGCTGAACCACCAAATGCAAATTTAGACAGGGCTGGATACGTTTGGGCTCCCTGGACCCATTAGTGACAGCTGCTCTGGCACATACTCTCTGGAGTCGTATGGCAGGACTGCTCAGTGCCTCACTTTAGAGTGAGGCTGCACCTATCCCTGACTTCCCAAATGTTTAATTGCTCCTTCCACTGACACAGAAAGGAGATTATTTAGTTCACCCATTGACTTTATTTAGGTAAGTAATTAGCAGTAATGATGACTATATTCCATTATAATACAACTTCAGTTATGTATAGTAGAAAAAAATTAAATGTAATCTTTTATTACTTGTAAATTAATTCAGACTATCAAAACACATGCTTTACATTCAGGACCCCTGGTCTCAACATCCTGTAACAAATTAAGAGATATCTCAGCAATACAGCCAAGAGGAAAAAAAGATTCATCACTTCTAATTTGAATGATATGACTTTCACTTATTGCTCACTAAGTAGCTTGGAGAACTGAACAAGGGAATTTGCTTTTTCTTTATTTTTATCTTTATCATCTTTACCTTTACCTTATCATCTTTATTTTTAACTTCATCTTCCTTATGTTTTACCATGGATTTTGAGCACTCAGCAGTGTTTGATAAACTGAAATTTGGGATTTAGGCACTGTGACGTAGCCTACAGAGTTAATTGTTTCAGTATCACCTAAACATTAAATTCTCTAGTACTCCTAGGGTACTAATTATAATTTGAAATCCCTCTAGCAATTGGTTCTGTCCTGGTATCTTATGAACAACAAGGCTTAAAAAACCCTTGTGAGGTAGATTTCATTACAGCTTTTAGATAGTTATATAAACTGGACTGCAAAGAGATCAAGTTCCTTGCCCAGTGGTGTGCTATGAATCAATGATAGACTCAGCAATAAACCTGAAATGACTTACAGCAGTTTCCTTTCCTTTAACTGACAGGCTATATTTTCTAAGATAACAAATGATGAGATGCACAGGCCTTTTCTTTTCCCCTATAGAATACAAATTATCAGTATTTGGAGTTAGGCAGACTTTTTTTTTTTTTTTTTAAATAATGTTTCACAATTAGGCAGTTTCTTAATGGGAAACTTCTAGTTGTTTTTGCAAAGTTTTAGAGCTCCATGGACCATCGATCCATTGTTATTTTAGATCTTATTTTTGTAAAACAAACAAACAAGCAAAAAAAAAAAAAAAAAAAGCAGAACTTTTGAGCTTGTGCTCATTTGTTTGCCTCCCTATTTTAAAGACCTGGTCTGGAATTTGAAAATAGAAAGGAATCTTCCAAAGTCCTTTTTCAAAGGTAGTGATTATGAACAAATTGGTTTGGGAGAAGAAGAGAGAATGGTGGTTCATTATAAGGACTTTCGAAGGAAAAACTACTGCCTTAGGAAAAAAAATGTAGGCAATTTTGTCTTTCAGTCATTGTTAAAATGGAAGTGATGTTTTACAGAACTACAGGAGAAATACTGTCAGAACTCTCTCTTTAGTTGAGATATCAATATAAGGCATTAAAACACATTCTTCATTCAGATCCCATCCTTTTTCTTCTTTAGGATCAGCACTATCTTCAGGTGCAGACTGCCTCAGCAAGCTCTTACTGTCAGGGAAATAACTGTTACAAAATGAGATGCAAAGTCTAGAGTGGTCTCAACGAAGTGTTGCACAGTCTGGTGCAATAATGATGAAGAATTCCTTTCACATCAAACAAGCAAAATGCTGGAAAACAGCCCTAGCACTGAAGCTACTCAGATTCTTAAGCACTGAGTGTCTGTTTCATTTTCTTTAATGATAAGTGCCAACCATCCTCTGTTATGCAATATAACAAATGGTGACAGCCTGGTTTTGCACAGCAGACTTGAGCTGTCTTGCAGCTCTAGTGACCATGAGCTGTGAACTCAATGGCTCTTCATTTGCCTTCCATCTCACATCACCTGCATGCTTCCTAACCAATTGCTAGCTTTATCAACCCACTAACATACAGGTGATTTTCAATCACTATGAGAAGCATGTTCAACATACCTGCAAGCAGTATTATGCTGGTTTGTAGGTACATCCTCACTGTGTGGTGCCCTTCTTAGACTACAAGTGCTGTCTGTTGGTACTTGCTGGTCAAGAGGTATGTTGGATTGATTAGCATACAGTCAGCTGCCTCTCTGGCTAACTCATTACTCCACCATTCACTGTCAAATAGTGAACCCTGGTGAGCAAGTTAGGTCTTTCCCCTGTAATGCATGATGACCCTGTTTAGCTGTCAGCATGAGTTCACAGAGTGAAGAACAGTAAGTGATAAACTTACTGTTTCCTAAGCCAGTAACACTATCATACTATGTTGGAACAAGCCTTAACCTTCACTGTATTGCTTTGCTTTGACCTATATCACATTGCTTTAAGGTACTCAAGTGATCACTCAGGATGCTTGCAAGACGAACATTTACATACTGGATTCTAGGTGTTTCCTAAGGACAGTGAATGAGGTCAGTACCCATTACTACAACTATTGCTTAAATGGAGTTTCAAAAATAGTGACCCATTAAAGTGGTGATCAGACAACATGTTGGACTACAACACTGTTTTGTTTGGGGATATATCATCTTTTTATAAAACCCTTATTTTAGGCTTTGAAAAGTTGATTGATTCCTTAGCCTGTCCTGCCTCCATAACCTAACTTTTACTTTGTTCTTCTCCAGAAACAGGACTGGATGCAGGAAGGAGAGGGAACTTGCCCCCTACCTCACTGCTCTAGGCTATTTGGAAGTATCTAGGTGAGTTGCCAATGATGCTGGCAAACCTAAAGAACAACTGTGTATTTGATTAAGATTTGATTAAGAACCCATCTGATTCCCATAAGACTAACTACACAGCATTGCAGCATGGCACGCCATGTGGTGCACGAGCTGCTTATGTGTATTAGCTCATTTGAAGATAGACACAATCATGCGCAATAGTGGAGGTATATGCAGAGAAATTAGCTTTTGAGGCATGTGACAGACCTTTTTTAACGGAATGTATCAATTCCATTAGTTTATTTTTGCAGGTAATCGAAGCTTTAATAAATTCAAAGTATTTCTGTATAATATGATATATTTAATATATATAGAATCCTACATATTTCCCACATATACCCACTAAACAGTTCAAAAGACTGATTGAGGGAAACTTGTATTAAGGCAGTTTCATACACTTAAAAGACTGAGTTTCAACTGAGAGTTTTAGAGAGAAAAACAGGCTCCCGGAATTTAATAATTGTTTTCAATAGGACTTAATGTCTTAGGAGTTCAAGTCGCACTGACTTGCAATGAAAAGTATGCTCTTACTTGTCTTAGAGGATTTTAAAAGTTAAGACAAATGTTCCAAAATTACAGGAGCACCTTTGAAAAGTTTCATCTAAACCACTGTTGTGGAATACCGCATACATATCAGATCAGGATTATGTTTCACATGCTTGTTTCTCCTAGATAAGAAAATGATTTCACTTTTCTCTTTTCACTGCTATAAACATCATGTGTCAGTATAACCTGAAGGCTACAGGCTTTTATTCCCACAATCTGCGTATGGTTTAAGTGAATTATAAAGGAGGAAAATGTTGTCAACAACTCAGTTCACAGATCCCCTAGAGTTACCCTATGTGGCATTTTAAACCTGGCATTAAAGCAAATAGTCTAGCCTTAATAAAAGATGGATGCTATAGTACATAAATTATTAAGGGAAAATATTCCAGCCAAGATAAATCAGAGAATACCAAAAATCATCCTCTTATTCTACTTCTATCTGTTAAGTCAGGTTAGATCAAATAAGGTGATTTTACGCTTTGATCAAAGATTTGTTTCTTTTAAGATATTAATTTTGCTGAAATATTAACAAAAGCATATCTAGAGCTTCAAGGTAGATAGCATAGAAAGCATCACAGACAATGAGGATTTCACACATTACTCCTGCATAGCTACTTCTGGGGTAAACATGGCACTTCTTCTGCTGATCAGCATCTATCACAGGAAAAGCTAGATTTCTCTTCTCAGTCATGCTGGTACCCCAGACTGAAATCTCAACTGACTGTAACAGGAAACATCAGGCTTGTCAGTGGTGTTAAAGTGGGAAAGTAAATGCAATAAAATCAGACCTTTTTGATCTAAAAATTAAGTTATTTATTTGGAGCCAAATCATTTTTGTGCATGAAAAACGTTGTCTTGTCCACACGAAGCTCCATCTTGTCCACACAATACACAGATTTCATGGACTTCCTGGGAGACACACTGCAACCCAGTAAAGGTAAGAAAGCCTGTACATGGCCAGTGACTGCTTGTGCCTTAGATTACCCACCTACATTCCAGGTCTGATTTATTGAAGTTTTGATAATGCTTAGAGATCCTGAGATGAGGAGATTCAAATAAACACAAGATATTTTTATACCTTCTCATTTCTGCCATTTAGTTAGGCGTTCCAATTTCTGGTTCCCAATGAGGGCAAGTAGGCAGAGCAACACAGAACATAGAAGATGAACTTGCCTATCTTCTTCAAGCCTTACAGAGAAGACAAACCTGAAATCATAAAACTCTAACATGCCTAATGAAAAGACTTAGGTATGAAGATGTTTCCTTTCAGTCAGAATTTCCCAGGTTCTTTTTCCCTGCACTGCAGTCCCAAAAGTGCTCTCCTGCCTCATTAGCACAGTTGCAGGACTGTGTCTGTGTAGTTACACCAGTATGCACAGCTTTCAGTGTCAGAACCTCCCCTGAAACTCACAGCACAGGCAATGCACGCATCTGCTTGAGTGGGCACCCTAGTTCTCCTACAAAAGTTCAGGTGAGCTCTGGATTTTCTCCTCTCTTATAGGATACTTGCATAATCCCTCACTGTAAATTGCATAATAAGGAAAGGATTTTGCCAGACCACAAAGGGTGGATCGTTCTTGTTTGCAGTTTTACATTTGTATATATATATTTTTGCCTTTCATCTGAATGCCATGCTTTGACATATCTACATAAACACAGATAGCATGTGCCCTGTCTGGTCCTTATACCCAGCATGGTGATGTTCTAGAGTGTAAGGCATAAAGCTCCCGCCAGCTTAAGCATGAAGCTCTGTCTGACTGAAATGTCAGATACTATATTAAAAAGGTAGCAGATTGTGATGATAATGAAGTGCTGCAGCCTGTCGCTATGTTACCAACTGCTCTGAACTGGCATGTCAGAAGGAATAGCAAGGAAAATGCCCAGAACCCCTGTCCGGATCCCCTTCCCATGTCTACCACTGACTGAAGTATTAAAATATTTACAGATATAGCCAGCATGTTTCTTTATAAACAAAGCCTAAAATGATAAATAGATAAATATATTACCCCAGTGAGCCTGCTGTCTAAAATCATCCGCTTGTCTCTCCAGTCGGCCTTGGACTGCATCCTGTACCCTCCAACACAGAGAGAGATTGATTTGGGAATGGGCACTTCTCTGCCCATTCTCTGTCCCTTAAATAGGCCAAATCCCCCCTGACTGCTGCAGTGTGTTTAAAAGTAGATTGAAACAGGAGGGGAGATATGTTCTTGCTGGCTGAGGAAGAGGTGAGAGCTGTGAATGCTCTTTAAGGGCAGGGGGGTATTCTCCATTCCTCAGCCTGCTGATTCTACCTATTACTGTCTTATTTATACTGCCTTAGCGTCACCAACCTGGGCAATGAGCCTTGCTGGATAACAACGCTGGCTGCAGCTGGCCCTTAAGGGGTGGGGGCAGAACTGAGGAGGGTGGTGCACAAGGGCACTGCCAAAACCATTGCTTTCATCCTGCACAGAGCGGTGCTCACAGCAGGCTTAATCCCTTCCCCTCCTTCAGCAAATCTACCACTGTGCGAAGCAGAAAGCTCTTGCAACCAAACCACTTCTGCTCTCATGGAAATTTTTTTGTAAACAAAGAGAACAAAACAGAGTCCTTATCATGACGCTAGGGATGTGCTATGACTTGCCTGGCGATTTTGATATGAGATGGATCTTCATCACAGGGTGTGTTTGCTGAGGAGAGATTGTGTTTGGAAGGGCACTGGGTCTGGATGTGATTCTGAGCTCACAGAAGCCAATGTCATTTTTAAAACTCTCTGTCTACTCAGTCAAGCAAACAAACTGGTTGGAGTCGATTGTTTCCTGCTGCACTGTATGCTGAAATAGAATTCTTAATTATTTTACCAGTCGTGGCTGAATTTTCAGTTACATGAAACGGTAGGTTTTCCTAAAATTATGAAAAGAGATCAAATCCCTGAAAAGCCTACAACATTTAAAATAGAAATAGGTTCATTTTCTGCTGAAAATCTACCTTATCGTTACCTCAATTCAGCAGTAAAATATTTTAAACTGGTTTTGCGTGAAAGTAAATTTATGCTAAAAATACACAGCAGATACATTTTCCAGAGCCAAGAACACAATTACAGGAGTAATTCCATTTTTTGTGAAAAACTCACATTCAAATATCAGAAGCTGCTACACATTCAATATCAGTGAAGATTCTTTTTCAAGATTATGTGAAACTGAGCATCAAAAGGGGAGTGTAGCTACTACACTCCAGGTTCGAGATGAAATGGAGGAACCAGTGTGGTATGAAGTATGTGCTGCTGCTTGGTGGGGTTCTCCATAGGTAATGGAAAACAATTTTAAAAATCCATGTATTTCTGAATGCATGTGAAAACAAATCGCTCAGAGTACAAATGAGGCCCTGGACACCTAGGAGAGTCCTACTCCTGACCCTGTCCTCCTGGTGGTAAGGGCACGTGATGGCAACTGTTTCTCTGCTGAAGAGGGGAAAACAGACATTTAACCAACTTTCTGAGCAGAAGTGCATGAAAGCTTCATGGCCTATCTCACTTGATCAACTATATTTACCTTCATGCCACTTCAAAGCACTTGTCATCAGTCCTGCCATGTAACTCACAGGAAAGCTGGGAGAACTTATACAGCAAATACAAGGCCACACCAATATCATACAGGTGCTGCGCTTTCTCCTCTTTCAGCTTTGTTTTCTGTTCCTCTCCTTTGCACCCACACTTGTGAATGGGCAGCCTCTAGATCTCGCTGAGACAAAAATCTGAGAAATTGTCTTTCTCTTTTGGCCATGTTTAGCAACAGCTATCAGCAGGCATGCTAATATTACATATAAAGGAAAGAGGGAGGTTAACAAGACTAACCCCAACAGTCCACAGTAATTTCCAGCTGCAGTGTAAAAGTCTCTTTATGCGTAGACGGGGACAGAGCTTCAGGTAAAAAACATGTGCTTTCTTATCAGAGATATATTAATAATAAGGACCATGATTAGATGTCCAAAGAAGCTGTGGGATGTCCACTGCTCGAGGTTTTCCAGTTGTCTGCCAGGAATATTTTAGGTATGAGATGCCAACATGATCCTGATGATTAACTGAGGTCCCTTCCAGGTGTATTTTCTATGACTGTATAATTCTGATGTATATTTTAATGTATATTCTGCCTCCTATGGAAGAGAAAATGCTGCTGTCTGGCATCTCTAATTGTATTTGGTGGTATACTTTTTATTGACTGCAAGGCCCCTGGAGCTCAAGATGTCAGATGTATTACTCAAATATAAATAATTAAAGTGTTTTTTTCTACTCCATTAGTTTTACCCAGCTCTTTATTCCCATCCTCCAGACAGATTCCTGATCAATGTAATTGGAGCAGAGAGTTTTGTTTTTCACTTTTCAGTAGAAAGTTCTGTTGTTTTTTTCCCCCCCCCCACAGGAATTCAGTGCATGAGCTTGACAACATCAGCCTGGTTGATTGAAATGTGCCTTTTAACTTTGTCTTGAGAGAAAACCTGGAGGAAAAACATGAAAGAAAAACAACACTCTAAATGAAAAGTGCAAGATATCTACTACTCCACAGCTCTTTCGAACTTCTGTACTGAGTGGATCAACAAAGGTTGATAGAATAAAACTAGGGTCTGCTTGCACCAGGGAGACTTGTAATGAATGAAATTGTTGGGGGCTTCAGCCAGTTTAGCTATAATGAAGAGAAGTCTTCTGTGGTCAAGGCTCCTGGCTCTGGTTGTTTTTATCCATTTCCTGTCAGTTCATGTTTTATAGATGAACCATTATTGGCAGGATGTAAGCAAGCACGTGTGCACTCAGTTGGACACTCAGAAGCCTCAGTAAATACCGAGATTATTCATAAGCATAAATGAAGCTTTGTCGAGATAAATTTTGGTCATAGCAAAATCTGACAAAACATCGGTCTGCCCCTCCAAATACTTGATAAACATATATTACCATGTATATAGGAGGTTCTCTGTTTTCTTGAGCCTGAGATGTCCCTTGGATTATTACAATTCCTGGGGGCATTCTGAGTTACTGGCAAATGAGAAGAAGCTTCATGGATGCATCCCCATTTTTACATTTCTCCTTATGACGGGAGACATACAGGATGCGTTTTCTAGCTCATACTCAATAACTACAACACTACAGTCAGAGAAAAAGTCTTTAAAGAATTTTATAAATATAATTTCATAAATGTCATAAATATCTTCATATATATCGTCTTATACTGTGTGATTTCATTTCACAAAAGCCAGGGCTGTAGGATATAGGTACCTGTGAACTGTTTCTACTGCACCCAGGTTCTGCACAGAGACTTTGCTCTTCTCCAGTTCTTGGAAGTGCAGATCTTACTCTACGCGTGAAAAAGAAGGAGAACATTTCTGTACCTTGATGTTTTAGCTGCTCAAGTGCTTTCTTAACTAGCTTTCTGTTCTCCTGGGAAGAGAAGAATTTCACGTATATGATTATCAAGTTTGCCATCTCTGCCTTTGAAGCATCCAAAACATATGCTAGGGAGTAACACTATGGTGTGTTACAAAGAGATAAAAAGGACGGATGATTAATCAGATCCAAAGATGTCATTGCTGAGATCTAAAATTCTGGTCCATTTTAGGTTGCTGGTAACAAATGCATCTCTCTCTCTCTCTCCAGAGCTAGATCTCCTGGGTTTTCTAAGTTAAAAACATGGCAGTTGTGATCTCCCAGGAAGAAAGAAGTACCTGAGAAGTTACACTGTGACTGACTTCCACAGTAGTGTGGAACCATTATGCTGCCATTTCTAATGAAATCACAAAACATCCAAAGAAAGACGATGCAAAAGTGATTTCAAGAAGTACTGCTATTTCTAAACAGTTCTGCTTCTTGAAGTAACAGAGGATTAAAACAGCATCATGACAAATTAACAGGAAAAAATAATATTAAAAAAAAAAAAAACACCTGATTTCTCAGTCTCCAAATTAATGAGAAAGTTTACAGTGCTGGCACAAAACACTTGGTCTCACTGTATCATCCTCTCTACCTTCCTACCCACCATTTCATATTTAAGTGTATTGCTGTTTGACTGTAACAGATGTGATCATCTTGAAGTAAAAAAAAGTAAGCCAGTGGCTTGCATTCAATACTTACTAAATTATTATTTCTTTATAAAAGCCAATATGACTTTAATTTCCAGGGTCTGTGATAATAGAAATGTACCTTTTAAAGGGAAATA
>VXAL01003266.1:188066-203064 GCA_013399475.1 Chauna torquata | reverse complement strand
ATAAAATAAAATAAAATAAGGGATTACATTTTACCTTTGGGACAACTTTAGGCAGGCTAACTTCAGCTTACCTAAATGGGTTCACTGAAAGGATAAGTTACAACATGTCAAAGAATAGCCATTGTATCCACAATCTGGTGTTTCCTCTACTATATTAAAGTATTCTGTGCACACACGATAAGCAATAATCTAAGATTATTACAAAAACTATACGAGTTGCATGTTTGTTTATCAAAAAAAGCCTATTTCAGATTCTACAAGAATCCCGGAAGAAAGTCAGTAAGAGCCATTTAGGTGTGTATAAACAAATTAGCAATTTGGAAGACTAGCTCAGATCAATAAATGTCAGATCAGTATGGTCTCATGAAAAATAATGTGACAGAAGACACAACAGAGATGTATTTTCTAATGGATTACAAAGGTGAAAGTGATTAGAGACGACTATTCTGAACCCTCTTTGATAAACTGTGCTACTCAATGCCTTCCGGAGAAAGAGATTACTTGACCTGAGTGAATAGTATGGAATTATACTTCCAATTATCTCTAGAATATCTGCTAGCATATGTGTATTACCATATGTACAGATAAACAAGTGCACTTTAAATAAGATAATGTTGCAGAAAATGTTGGCTTTGTACTCCAGATTCCTGGATTGTTTCGCTGTGGTACTGCCAGATAAATGAGTGGCCTTGAATCAAACTATGTTACTTCTCTATGCCTAGGTTTCCCCATTTGCAAGATGATGCTAATCATACTGATTTTGTCAGGCAGTGTATTGTTATCTGCTGATGAAAAATATTTCATGTTAATGGACTGAAAATCATTTACACCTATTTCTCATTAGAGCGAGTTAGTTAAAATTACAGCCAAGAGCTTGATTTCAAAAGAAAAGTTTGCGCCAGTGGCAGTGTTTTTACCTCCTAGTCAGCATGCTCCTTTTCGTTTATCTTTTCTTTCCGTTAGCATTGTGTTACAATTTAGAAGTCTTATCAGATCACAGCACTTGCACATAGAGCACAGAAAGGTTTCATTGCCCCAAAGAGTTCAGGAATCTATAATGGGAGTTTTCAATGCATTTGAGTCAACTGCACTTGTACCCTTCAGCATTGCTTTCTCTACAACATTTCCAATATTGCTAACTTTCATGCTGTTAATGTTTTTTCTCTGAGGCTCAGAAATACAAGGGAAAGTATAGGAGTGAGGAGAAACTTTCCCTCTGTAGTAAGAGCCTATTCACTGACTCCTTTTCACACTCCCAGTCTAGCAGACCCTGAACAGCTACCTGCCTGCCTGCCCTAATGATTTTCATGTTCATCAAATGCTTTATTGCAGGATGGCTAATTGGTATCTTTTTAAATGTTGCCATACATCTCTCTCAAAGCAAAAACGAATCTGAGTAATACCTGACAGCCAACAGATGTGCAGTCTGTAGACACAAAACCGTTTTGAAATTCTGCTACTAACAACCTAACAACATAGCTTCTCTTTGTTGCAAGATATGAAAAGCAGAGTGAGAACTTACACATGAAATGGACCTTCTTTTCAATGCTCAAATTTTCCAAGAAATTAAAAGCCTTTTATATGCAGTAATCAGTTAGACCTTGTAATTGTGGAGCTGAAGGAAGCAGGAACTCGGCAGGCTGATTTGATAGCTTTTACATTCTCTGTATCCCTTTATTTTATCAGAGAATCAAAGAAAGATAGGGTAGATTGGTCCTTTTTCCACTAAGCCTGATTTGGTTTTGCCTGGTTTGGTTTCCGAACCAGTTCAGTGCAGGACCAAATGAACGGTGACATTACTGCAAAGTAAAGGGTGCGGATGTGAGGTTGAGATAAAGTGTAGCACCAGTTCAGCGCCATTGCCACCTCAGCCATTCCTGACTACACATGGAGTTGAACATCCTTCAGCACCCTGACCCACAACACTTCCACAGCGTAAGAGCTCTGCTGTCCTTTTTTTTTTAAAGCAAAACATTAAAATCTTGCTGCCCCTCTTTCTGTGTAAACTTATAGGCTATTGGGAAGTGAACCCTGACTGCAACAAACTCTTGAGCTTGCTTCTTGAGTCCAATGTGTGCTGAAGAGCTTTGCTAAACTGCAGCACTAGACTGCAGCTGTGTGGGATACTCTGAAAGGGTTTTTCTGCTTCCACTTTAAGTAATGATACATCAGCCTGCTTGAAAAAAGAAGTGAGGGGCACATAAAGGAAAAAAAAAACATCATAGTCATTACTGCCATCTTTGCGAAGAAAGCATTGCAAAGGCACTTTGCCTGTGTCTACTGTCTTCCTATGAAGAAACATATTCAAATACTAGGGAAGAATGCTCTAGTTTTGCCTAGTCTGCAGCCTGGGTTTTGCAACAAAGGCTCTTCTCAGGCTTTCTGAGTTTTTAGTCTTTAACCCATGCCAAGGAGTAAAGGAGGTGGAAACACTGAAGTAGAAAATTCAGGGCAAACTGTCTGGGATCCATGGCCAGAGGGAATGGAGATAATGATGGGAGAAAAGATGGCTAATTGGAATGGAAAGCAAAGATAATTTATGAATGACAGCCACAAAATAGTTTCTCCAAATAAGACATTCACATACTTCACATTTTTGGATGTTTCTATGGGACTTTTTGTTTGATGTGGAATAGGGCTTTGTCTGAAAATAATTTAGCTTGTCCTGAGGCATTCACATCATAAATAATATACTGCAGGCAAAATAATTATATCTTACACTGAAAAATTAGGCAGTACTAGGATTAAAGAAGGCTTTTCAGCTGTGCTTCTTCCCTTTGTGCAGTTCTGCTCCTGCACAGTCATGTAAGTTTTCATTTCATGCTTACATACTGTTTTTCTCAACAGGCACTCTTCGTCCTATAAAGAAGTCTCAAGGCTCTCTGAAGACTGTGTTTAAGCATTCCTTCCTGGGGTCCAGGCTATCAACTCAATAGACCATTGAAAATGAACTTGTTTTCTATGTTGCTGCACATCAAGAGACTTAACAGGGCCATGTGGCACAACACAGCTGTGCTCTTCTGAGTATTTTAGACAGAAGGAAAATGAAACTTTTGAAACACCACATCGAGATTCTGAGAGGAAAAAAAAAATAGATACAGATCTGGTAAAATTTAAATGACGGGACAATGTCTAGGGAGGCTTCACTGATTCTGGGATATATTAATACAGACTGCTCTGACTGGTAATACAGCTCCACCAGACACACTTCATACAGTGCACCCTGTAACACCACTCTGTTGGTCAGGGTTCACACCTCTTCATACCCCAGAGCTATGCAGGCACACATCTGTAGTGTAGATTTAACCTCTGTGGAGCTCGGTAGTTGTCTGGCCTGATACCAGGTCTTTTAGGTGCTAGCTCAAGAGGAAGTGAAGGGAGAGCAGTTTAATTCCCTCTCTCCCTTTTTCCATTAAGATATGACTTACAGTGTACTGTGAAAAACTCCAAAAGTACAGAAGCAGCTCCAGCTTTGGTTGTTTCTTTGTTTCTTACTTCAGGCTTTGACTTAATTTTCTTCATGCTTCTACAGATGTGAACCACAATAATTAGAGCTGGCTTTCAGAATGGGCTGCAAGGATAATCACCTGGGCACCCTGTGTATGGAGTGAGGGCAGAGGGACTATTAAGTTATCTTAGGCTGTGCCTGCACTGAGATGCTGAGTGTGTGTATGTGCCACAGCCTTGGGCTCCCAGCCTCCCAGACATGGCATGACCCCTTTTGGAATTTCTGCTGGGATTTTCTTTCCCTGGAAATCCTGTTGGGAAGAGAATGAGAGGAGGAACTACTGCACGAGCTGAAAAATGGTCCTGGTTCTGCAGTTACAATATAGAAATGTTGGAAAGGAGAAAGAGATCTGTAAGTTACTATCTCAATCTAACACTAAGATTCTCTTTGCTTTTTGCCAGTTACTCACAATTCAATGGATAGCTGGTATTTGCTGAAGGTTACACTGAAGAAAGATGCTAGAAAGTGGAAGAGGGTTATATTTAGCCATCCTTCTTCTTCTTCATGATGGGTAAGTGAATTATATGCACAAGTAGCTATCTGGTGTAAATAAGGAACAGGAAGGGGAAAAAAATCTTTTTTTTTTTTTTTTTGCTAAGCACTTTGCTGAGCAGGCTTCAGTAACCTTAGCAAAATGTTTGTTTACCCATAAGTTTCCACAGAAACTCAGCCTCAAATATAAAGTGATTTTTAATGAGGCTTTTGACCCTCACGTGCAGGGATCTTAAACAAAAAGAACAGGGGAAAGTGTGGATACTTAACAGGTGAACAGTGAACTGAGCCAGAGATCTGCTATAACGTTACAAATTAGCTACAATTTGTTCCTGCGGTTTTATTCAGGTTCTAGGAAATGTTTCCATTTACTGTAATAGGGAAGTAGCTGAATAGTTGAGGGTTAAATTTGCATCGACTATTGGGTTAAGTTAAATCCTCAGTGGGGAACGAATGGTTACTAAGGCAACAGGAGCATGCATTCGATACCTGTTATTCAAGTCTACATCCTTATCCTCATTAACTATCACATTGTTTATTAATATTCACTCTAAAATGGCTGTTGCCAGAACCCTTCTGCTTTGACCTAAGTAGCAGGACGTGAATTAACATGAAAAGAACTTCTAACTACTAGCGACATATTAAGATGCCTCTTGAGCAGCACAGGTCTTTGTATCTGAAGAACAACTTTTGCTTCCATGTAATAAAACATCAAAAAAGCATCTGTAAACAGGGTTCTGAAGGGAGCTCTGCCTGGAAAACAGCAGGACCTATAATGATGGGGGTCACATCTCCTGAATCAAGTAGTATGAAAACAGCAAAAAGCCAGGCCAAAACACCCACTTAGATACCTAGCACCAATATGTAAGAATTGCCATGTAGGATCATACTAAGAGTATCTGACTGTATGTGTTATTGAAGACCATGACCAAGACAAAGTGTTTTGGTAAAGCTGGAGTACTTCTGTCTGCCTATTTTTTTCTCCTGTGATAAATGAGAATATGTTCAGAATATATATTCTACAATGTTGGCCTATGATTGTTTGCAGAGATCAGGAACATTATGATAAGGACTTGCAAGAACTAGTACACATTGTACAATATAATAGCACTTCATAAAGCTCTTAAGATACCTTTGTCTATCCTCCCACAAGCACACAGAATCAAATACACATAGCAACTCATCCCTGAGCTTATTCATTCCTCTCCCATTCAGAAATTACATATCAACAGCAACAGATGCCTCAAACCGAAACAAACAAACAATTTTAAATGTTTCCTTGGGAGTGAAACTTCTTCCCATTCAGAATCATCATAACATATTATTTAATTACATTTAGATATTCACACCATGTTAAAATATATGCGATATTATATAACGGCACTTACATGTGAACATGGTATGTTATTTGAATAGTGTACATATATGACAGTGTGACTAAAAATATCTATTCATAGCAAGCAGGAGCTTGTCTTGCTGTTTCTTGAAACACTACCAGGGAGATGTTAGGGTCAGCTGGATCTTCTCAGTTTGTTATTTCAGTAACCTTTCAGGAGACAAGGCATAACATTAGTTCCTTTGCATATCGGCCTCAAATGCCCAGTGCTTTTCAAAATTTGGAGTTAGGCCTTTCTGTCTATTGCATTTCATCATCCACAGAGTTTAAATCTATGAAGCTGAGATGCCCCCAGGTGTAACAGAGGCTTATCTATCAGTCCATCTTAAAAAGCTATGCTGTTGAAGCGAAAGATCTCATTCTTCACATCTAAGTGGGTCTATGAAAATGGGGGCACTCAGCTACTGAAACAGAACCAAAATGCCTGTTCTAAATGACATATTGCCAACAAGTATAGAGCACAGAGCTGATTTTCCAATGACCAATTTAGGGGAAAAATCTTTGCTTAAGCTAGAGTCTCATATCCTACAATATCCTTGACTTTAGATGTCTGAAACCACAGTGATTTGTATACTTCCTGTAACTTCACATTGGCCCAAACAGGTGAATCATTTAAAGGATTAAAAAAAAATCATTGTAGGAAAACTTCTGTACAAAGTATGAATTCCATCTTGTTATTAAATTCTTGTAATTTTTTTATTCTTTGTGGGTAGCTGCCAGATGAGACCTGGTACACACTGGAGAGCTGTTGAAGAGAGGTCAAGATGCCCTCACAGGATGCTTTGGAAGATCCAATGGGTTAAAAATAATGATTATCAAACAAACATTAAAGTCGATGGGGAAAAGGGATTTCTTACAGGGATTTAAGAAGTATCTGAATTTTTCACTTGAATTGGTTTTCAATTTCCTTCCTTTTGCTAGCGCCAGATGCTGTCTTTCTCAGGCACTGTAGTGATGAGAGTGAGATTAGCCATTTTACTAAATACCCGAGCCTCTTTACAGTTAAGACAAGCACCTCAGAAAGGCATCTGAAGTATTTTGGATTTTACTAGTAATTGAAACTGTAAGTCCTCATCGGGTTCCATTAAAATATTCAGCCCAAACCCCAAAGACAAGAGAAGGCTCGTGACATTGTGGGGCTGTAAGTCTCCAGCAGGAGAGCTCTGAGGCCCCCAGGCACAGCAGGCACTAGGCAGAGTCAGGGCAGCCAAAGAGCATTCATGCTTGTTGTGCCTCCCAGATTTGGACGTCTGGGTTCTCTTGTTCCCTGAGGAACACTTGGGAAGTGCCAGCGCAAAATTTTTTTGGTAACTTTGTAACTGGTAACATTTGAACTCTGGTTGCTTGCCATTGAGTGTGACAGTCATCAAAGAAAGAAAGTAAATATCAAATAACTCTAATCAAGTAAGTGGGGTTTCTCAATTTTTTGTGTGAGGTATGCAGGTTTTTTATTTCCATTGAAAACTAAAAAGAAATACAAACAGGGTTCAGTGGAAGGCATCATATTTGATTTGATTACTTGATTTTCTTGCATCAGAGTTTAATTGAATATTTAGAGCCACAGTGACAAAGGCATGAGCTCTGAGACTCGTCCTGTGAATTCACCTGAACTATCCCAATGCAAACGTGGAAGTCCTTCCAAAACAAGTTTTTGATTGACTTCGAGAGCATTTTTTAAAATCTCCTCTTTTTGATATTGCTACTGTAAAATATTCTGACTCCACAACTGATCTCTACATTCATTCAGCTTATTTTAATAAACTGAAGAAATGAAGTCTAAGAAAATAACACCAGACAGTAAAAGTTTTTGTTTGTTTGTTTTGTTTGTTTGTTTTCATAAAAAAGCAGAGCAAACAACCCTATGACAGAAAGGGGAGGGCTTACTAAAGTAAAGGACTTACTAAAGATAATCTCATTCTTTTTGAAGACCTGCTTGGTAAGGTGCAACATTAGATTATTCCACCAAGTTTAATGAAGTGGGTCAGTTAAACAAATGTCTCTCTGCCTGTTATAAAATATAGTGGTCTTTAGGAAGGAAAAGTGTTTGAAACTTAGTTTTTCATAAATATTATCTAACTATGGGATAAAAAGATTGCAAAAGGATGATAATATTTGTTGATACTTTGAAAACGTCGTAAGTTCTTACTTGGGAAAAGAGCACCATCTACCGATCATCAATCTGAAATTCCAATATGATGTTTCATTTACATGGATTTTCTTGCATCAGAGTCAAATTGAATATTTAGAGCCACAGTGACAAAGGCACGAGCCTTTGTCTTATGGATTTTACTTATATACAACATCATAACCCTCCTTCTGGAAGCTTTGGAAGACTCTTGAACACGTGTGAAAGAAGGATTATGTATTTTCAGCTACCAGCTCAATATGATGTTTTATTGTTATTAGTAGCAGCAGAAAGCATGCTTGAGAACTTCAGAAACCATGGTGATATTGATAAACCCACATTACCACGAAAAGGATGATACACACTTTCCTAGTACAGTTGCTTGTTACAGATGCCTACTTCTTGATGGCACAAGCAACTGTTTAGTCACCTGAACAGCTAACCTAAGCAGCATAAAAGATGTTTTTAAGTAGGACCTGTTTTTCAGATTCCCCAAGGGAGAGAGGACAAGGACTGCCCTTTCCAGTCCCAGCACAGATTTACTCCAAATTACAGTATAATTTAACATTGCCTTAAAAGCATGCAATTCTTCTGCATTTGAGAGAGTAGTAAGATCTTGAGTTCACCTCCGAAGCTCTTTTGAGCTTGGTTTTCTGGCAGAGAACCAGCTGGGACAAAGAACAGCTGATGGAAAAGTATTTACCAGTGAGAGCAACACTCATCCAGTGCAATAAACACTCTCTGCACTCACACGCAGAAGACGTAGCTGTATTGAAATCTCAGGTCATTACTCAGGTGTTCTACCAGACACGTTCTAATTATATTCTTTTAATTATATCACATATGTCTTCTTTTTATAGCTGCTCTGAATGCACTGACTTTTCTTCCACACAGGTTGCTCAGATAAGTTCTTTTCTTTATTTTCTTTCTCTCTTATGACTAAGTGATTGCGCTCTGGCTCATTAGAACAAAGTAGCAGCCCAGGAGCAGTGGGGTGGGCTGCCCATTGGGTGTGGGGAGGACCCCGGGCAATGAGGGTGGTGGTCCAGCAGGCCTTAGCGGGGCAAAGACCTGGCTAACCAGGCAGCAGGGCTGTGATGATGGCCAGGACAGCTCCAGCCTTGGTCTAGATGGGACCAAGGACTGGAATGCCCATGCGGCCCCTGAGTTAAGGCTTGGAGGCCCCCAGTGAGGTTTCTCCCAGCTCTGTCTCCAAACCTGGGGGTGGCAGAAGAGACTGTGGAGCCTGCTGCTGCACTCAGGCAAGTGATACCCAACAGTAGCAAGTAAGCTTAGCTATAAATAANTTTTTTGGGGGGGGGGGGGGGGGGGGGGGGGGTATGCTCATTTTCCTGCACATTTGACAGGATTTGAATTCTTAAAAAGCTCTAATGCTATTCCAGAAAATTAGCTTGCTGGTGATTGCTGTCATCCTATGAGTGATGGGGCTGTTTTTCCACTGTCTCATACCTGATGTGATTGTGACAGTTGTCTCTAAACCAGAACTTGGGGAGCTGAACCATGAGCTCCCACAGCTGCATGAACAGTTACAGCTTGAAACAGCGAGCTGTATATCTGTGACCAGCACTCGTGCCCTCTGCAGGTCTGGCGCAGAGAGGAATTCATAATGTTTATTGTCTGCTTGTACAATTATGCCTCTCTGTGACCAGAGGAAAATTAAGGTCCTTCTCATACTACTGCCCTTCTCAGGCCATAGTCCATCAGCCAGAGCTAAAAGCTATCAGTGTGCAATAATTTCTTGCTTAACTCAGACTTTAACGTTCTTGAATTCCTTGTCCCAGGGGCACACAATCATGTGAACATCTCAGCTGGGGAAGGAGTCCTTTAGAGAACATTTCTAGATCTTGTGGCTGCAGGGGAAAACTTAAAACTATGACTCATGTGTATTCAAGGTACTCCATTACCCTGTCTAAATATAAAGTTGTCAGTCTTTTGGGTTTATGATTTTTCTTTCTTTACACACTGGAACTTTTACTGGGCAGGTTTGTACTTTGGCTGGCAGGGTAGACAAGTATTTCAAGATTTCTGGATGCAAGGTTTGGTGAGACTGAAAAATCTGTTTTCTCCGCTAGAAGGAAGGAGAAAGGAATTACTGGATCTAAACAGAAAGCATAGTAAAATCATAGGATAGGACAATTCAAGGGGGAAGGCACCTCAGAAAGTCTCTAGTCCAACATCTGGCTCGAAGCAGCATCTTTGAGCTTGGAAACTCCAAGAATGAAGATGGCACAGCCTGTCTTTCGCAACCTGCTCCACTGCCTGACTGATTGCATGGTAAAACGGTTGAAAGCTATAGGACCCAAGGAAATGGAGTCAAGCTGCGACAGGGGAGGTTCAGGTTGGATATCAGGGAAAGGTTCTTCACCGAGAGGGTGGTCGCGCACTGGAACAGGCGCCCCAGGGACGTAGTCATGGCACCGAGCCTGTCGGAGTTTAAGAAGCGTTTAGACCATGCTCTCAGTCACATGGTTTGCATTTTTGGGTAGACTTGTGTGGAGGCAGGAGTTAGACTCGATGATCCTTGTGGGTCTCTTCCAACTTGGAACATTCTATGATTCTATGATTTTATGAGTCCAAGCTCAAATATAAGTTGCCTATACATATATATGTATTGAAGGAATGGAGAGAAACAGACAAAGTAGAGCCATTTACATAGGGAAAGCCAGAAGCAGTGATGTGTGTAGGTAGATACTAAGCGGGTGAGTTATGAGCATCTGTAGGGTATGCTAAGGGTATATCACTAGGAAACATAATTCAAAGGTATACGATAAACTCGTAGATAGAACTTGCAGATTTTCTTTTCCTGAAATAAAGAATTAAATTACAATGGTAGGGTGGAATGAATGGCTGGTCAGAAAATGCGTTTTCGTGCATCTACAAGAAACAAAAGGAGGTTCTTTTTTTTTTTTTTTTCATTCAAAGTATTTATTTGAAATTTATGTGATTGGTTTGTTTTAGGAGCACCTGATTATAATTACTTTGCATATAACGAAGATTCATCTGGTATTTTGGTTTATTTAGCTACTTCTCAAGTCCCTCGGAGTCCCTCCATTCATGACAAGCAACTTGTGGGGTTATTCTAAGAAGGGGGCAAATCTTAATTTTTTAGGTTCATAGATTGAACACGACATCCAGACCATGCCACTGGAACAAGAAGCAGTTTCTCTTTTTATTGGAAAATGCAGAAGTAATCAATCTTTAATCAATATTTAATGATTGGTTATTGCAGGCTCCAGAGTGGTTCTATCACCTCAGGACTGTGACAGATTCCTCAGCTCTGACCTGGGAATAATGCTGCCCATCAGCCCTTTTGCTCAGAGACCTTCTGTAGGTTGTATCTTTTTTTCTCCTGTGGCTTACGCTCCTCATGCTCTAAAGTTTCCCTGTTTCTGGAAAAGACAACTTTTAAGACAAGGGAGTTCACTCTAGAGACTCCTGGGCCGAGTGATGTCTGACGGGGTCTCCGTGTTCCAGCTGTGGCTCTCGTGATGGCTCATTGCTGCTAGGGCAGCAGAGAGGAGCAAACATTGCAGGTTGTCTCAGAACTTAAAAGAAGGGCTAAGCTGTGCTCTGGGCATTTGTTCACACAGAGTTGGGCAAACTCAGCTGTATAGTTAACATAAAGAAGACTTCAGTACTTTCACATACATGATGAGGAAAATGCATTTTCTTGTTTCCAAAAAGCTTTATTTATTTATTTATTTATTTATTTTAACTTCAACCTGTCTGTTGAACTCGGCCAACTGTCTGTGTTTTGTGGAGCTAGGAAATTTCTTTGAAACTCATAGTGCTCTGTGTAAAAATTAGACTTCAGAAGGGTCGATATATGACCATAAAACAACTCTTTTAGTTAGCAACTATATTTGAAAACTTGGCCTTAAACAACTTCAGACTCACACAGCGAGTCACTGACATCTCCTATTTTTCTGTGAAAGACAAACTAAGCCATCAATCCGAGAACACCAGAGGATTTTTGGGATACAGCACATAAGAGGATAGAGGAGGGAGAGGAAGTTGTTTTGAAAAAGATGTTTTCAACAGGTTTAAATTAACAACAAACTATACCTCCACTGGAAAATATTTGAGGAAACACAAACTGAAAGACTTTTTTAGTTTTTTTCAGGCAGGCAGTTACACTTAGTATATTTAAAGGTGATAAGTTCTGTACAGTTTTTGATAAGCTGATTGCCCTGCAATTCTGATTTCTTATTTCATCTTGCTCTATACATGTTATGTGTTTAATACATTCTGTGTCTATTGTGTACTAAGATGGTGCATGTCCCCAAGGCAAGACACAAAAACCTCCTGCAAAAGTAGAGATCCTCAGAAACTGTTCAGCCACATCACAGATGATATAAAAAATTTTACCAAGGCAAAGAAAAGAAAATCAGCAGAATGGAAAACAAAATCTGAGGCTTAAACATAATAAAACATAAACAGAAATTTTAATATGTGGCTTTCTGGCTCCATCTGGTGTTTATTTAACAGAATTTTTATTTCAGGGAAATCTGATTTCTTCTCCCCTTTCCAGCTGTACATTGGAAATGAAGAAAGGTCATTAAAAGGACACTTAGATTTAGGTACTCTGAGGGCTTATAGTCAATGTTGTGTATTCACTCCTGTGAAGGTACAACAAGAATACTGTTTATTATCAGTGTTTATATCCTGTGACTTAAATCATATTGAGATCTAAGAAAGAGCTTCTATGGCCAGCAACTTACCACTTTCCTTTTAGCAGTCAGACTGCTAAAATACACCAACCTTGACCCACTTACATCCTCATTATGGCTAAATCATCAGTACAACTTCTTTACTCAAATTAATGCCCGAACACTTGCAACACAATTGTCATGAGTCTTCACATCACAGTTTTTTATTGTTGCTGCTTTCGGGTCAGATAATACATATTTACTGACTATACAGCAAAAGCAAGTTAAAAGGAAGAGTGAGAAGACCACTACTTGACCACTCACTGGGTCAAATGTTTGTGGAGAAAGTACATGTACAGTCTGGGACATAAATCGCCTTCCTCTTCCTTGTTAGCATTTCTCACAATACCATGGCATAATACCTTCCTTTTTCTGCTGGGCCTAACATACAAAATTGTCTTGTCCTGGTATACTCTTACACCAGTGAACTTCTTTCTAAAAAAGGGTAAATCAATTACTATCATTTAGGAAAGAGATTTTTGAACATGTTGCATAGAGAGGACTATAGATAGACCTGCACATACATGTTAAAAACATTAGATGATCATGAACACATTTTCAAATATGATTTGGCAATTGAGAATATTGTAGAATAGCCAGTACTTCCTGACAAACAAGCTTTCTACATACCTCATCTGCCTAATTATACTTGTAGAGCACCTCAGTAGATAGCATTGAGAAAGTCTTCTGCAGCAGCAAATGTATTAGAAATTATTATTTTTTTTTTTTGGTCATTTTCTCAGTTTTCCAATCTTACTCATTTTAAGTAGCTTACTCTTCATGATTCTTGGTTACAAGGGGCAATCTGCTCTCAAAGACATTTTTCATTGTATGTATGGGTATTACTGTGGCTTTTACAACTTCCGTGCACTTACTTATTGCTCAAAATTATCAGACTATCTATATGTCTTGTCTGCAGATGACTGAAGAACTCACTGTACTTGATATTCAGCATTTCAGATTCAGTTTTGACTGAATGCATGCAATAGCTGCTAGGATCTCACTGCTGCTCCTTGACTTGTACACTCTTCTTTACATGGCAGATATTCACACTTCCGGATTTGGACCTGTTTTCCCACATAAAGGACTCCGTTTCCTAAACCATGTGTGTGTGATGACAAGGTAGAAGTAGCTAAAGCAAAGATGCTGTAAATCAGCTGTCAGCCTCACTGACCCCAGGTTTCACCAGGGCTTTCAGCTGAGTGCAGCCAGCTCAGTACCACAAGCTCAATGCACTTCTGTTTGAACTGCTGCTCCTCATCCCATCCTTATTCTCCGCATTGCTGCTACCAGTCTCTATGGTAACAGCTGGTAGCTACAAGTGAAGAAGCTGCAGCAGCTGCCGTAAATGAAGACCCAGACAGCCTCGAGCCCCTGGTCTAAAAGGATTATGACTTGTATTGTCCCCTTACAGGACATGCAGGGAATAAAAAAAACAAAGCAAATGAAAAGCAGGACATGTAACTAACCCATCCCCTAGCAGGCAAAACAAAACTGGCACCATGCAGCACAATGGACCCCTTCCACCCCCGAACCTTACCCAGAATAGCATCAGTGGAGTTGGAGACAGTGTGTCTTGTGTGTGTCTTCCTGATTCCTTCTCCAAGACTAAATAAATGCACTCCAGCCAAGGTACAGCCAATGCCCAGGTTGGAGTGGGAGCTGCCTGCTTGCAAGACTTTCTGGTCTGAGGTTAAGAAAAAATTGGGCGGAAGCTCAAAAAAGGAAGGGTTGTTGGTCGTTTTTTTTTTTTTTTTTTCCTTCCAGCTATTAAAGCACAATAGTTGCGTTTATGTCTGTCAGAAACAGACTGAGCTCTTCCTTCCAATAAAACATGCCATCCACCATACCCACCCTCTACAGTCTCTAATTCAAAATTATTCAGTGTTGGCTAATGTAAATGGAATGGATATACTTTAAAGGAAAAAATGATTTTCAGCTGCCTATTAAATGTCACAGAGGAAATTCATGGCATGTAGGAAAACAACTGTGTACAGTACTTTTGAGCCAAGACTGTCTAGCAGATGTTGTATTCATTATAGTCTAAACATAACATCATTTCTAATGAGCAGAAAACAGGAAAAGCCTGTCTCCCTGTGGCGAAACCATGGAGGCATTACTGTTATTAAAAGTCCTGTTTCCTCCTCCTGATTTCTCATATGCTAAGGTTGGAATCTGTAATACATTTCCTCAGAGCTGTACATCTGTAGAAGGCCTTAGCATTTAGGAAAACAGTTATTACCGGGTGATTTGTTACTATTTCCAGATCCAAGGTAATTTCCAATGCTTTGGGAGCACTGATCCAGAAGGCAGGCAAGGAACGTTTCGGGGAAGTGAGGAATTCTAACCCTGCCATCTGTGCCACACCGACACAAAGCCCTGCTTGCTCTTGCCAGACATCAGCTCTGAAGGAAGGAGGGAAGCACAGCAGTGACTTCCAGATAGCCTGAAAACTGTCCCATGTCCAGCTCCTTGCTAAGCATCACCAGCACCAAAAAAAGTTACTTAATAGTTTGCTTCCTTGTGTAAAATGGGTAGAAGATACTTTTTTACCTTTCCAAGGTACCTGCTCTAGAAATGCAAACTGCTACTCATTTTGTGACTAGGTAGAGCATTTGAGCTTTCTGAAAACTGGTGCTCAGATGGAGTTAACTTGATTTCAGGGAGTAGTCCCACAGTTCCACAATAGCCATGTGGGTTGTTTTTGCTAGTTTTTTGTGGGTGGTTTGTTTTTTTTTTTTTGGTTT
>VXAL01003266.1:161716-181326 GCA_013399475.1 Chauna torquata | reverse complement strand
TTTTTTTTTTTTTTTGACCAGTATAGTGCAATCTAATTTTCCCTCCACAGGTCATTATTAAATAAAGCCTGTGTATCAGCATTTGAATCACTTACTCTTTGGCAGTTCATCCCTTTTCAGTGAGGAAGCCAGACTGGTCTTACTGAATTTCCTCTGAAGTGATTTCTTTTCCTCCCTCCTGTTTCTATCAACACTGGATGACTTTTTCTTAACAATCTGCCTGTTCCAAAATATTTCCCGAAGCCCCATATGAGGTACTTTCTTCTGCTGTTTGCTTGATGCTACTGTACTTTTAAGATGCTTTTAAGCATCTCTTAGAAAACAGTTTACAATTTTTAGAATTTCTTTCTGTGTTTATGGTATGGTGAACATGCTGAGGCTCATGAGATCACGTAACTCATTTTATTTTGTTAATTTATTTTGTTTGTTTGTTTCTTGTTTTTGTTTTTAAAGATTCCTAACATTGCAAAGAAGCTTGAAGATTTTAAGAAGGATGTGGAAGCTAAGAAGAAACCTCCCAGTGACAAGTCCTAAGGGAGCAGTATTACCCAGGTCACCTCTGTGCATGCATCAAGGATGCAAAAATTTACCTTTCAGGAAACAAAGATCAAGTAGAGGCTTAGCACGGGAGGTTCTTCCGCTTTTAGTCTCCTAGAGCCAGAATGTCCTTGTTTTGAAAAAGCAACCATGAACTTTTCCTGGGACTGATTTTCAAAGGTTTCAGAATTCTGGATTTGCAACTGATGTATGACTGGATAAGATCATTTGTATTTTTCGTTATTGTTTTTCCTAATATTTTATAACACATTTTTACCTGATCCAACTGGAGATTAGTATTAGTCCTGTTATTATGTATACCTCATACTTTGTAATACCCTAGGTCTTAGAACATCACAAAAGAAATTAAATGCATCAAGAAGTAACTTTCAGGGTTCCTTGTAATTTGTTGTGGGGACTTTTTAAGATCTGCATTCCATTACTGGAGATGGGAACTTCCTGGGAACCTGAGATGAGAGACGCAACAGTAAAGTTCATTTGTCAAACTGTGAACCTGGGGGAGGAAGAAGTTTCTGTTTTTTCTCTTACGTTAAATGATCACTTCCACTAGTGTAAAATTTGTACAAACACGGCTGATTCCAGAAGGCATAAAAGGTTGTCTACTTTAACCTGTATTTCATTATTTCTTCTATTGTTGTCTCTTCCTGTTCTTTCCCTTCTGCTTAGTTGCCTGAGGATGTCTCTGGAATGATGGGTAGGATGGGAGAGAAAAGAGTTATCTTCCATTTGTGGTAACCAAGGCATGTGGTTAAAGTAGGCAGTTACAGTATGAATCCAAACCATTGACTCTGTGTATTTAATGGCCCAGTTTGCATAATTATTCCTGTGTGGAGCCAGGAGTTGGATTCAATGATCCTTGTGGGTCCCTTCTGACTAGGGGTATTCTATGATTCTATCAATTATATTTGGTATTATCTGTCATTTCCTCAGTGCTCTGCACAGTCTTCAGCCCATTGGCTTTTCATGTGGCTCAGTTGTTTACCATGTATTTTCTTAGGATTAGAACTACTTCTCTGCTGTGCCCCTTATTGTCTGTCTGGTATGTTCCTCTTTACCTTTTTCTGCCACTAAAAACCCTCGTGTGTGAGAAAATACACATCATATTGCACCACTGTCCTCTTCTGTTTGAATGGAAAGTAAAGTCTGTGTTTGGAAAACATGGTTTTCCACAAAAAATATTGCAGTATTGCGTAGATGTAAGCTTTATTTGATAGATTGTTGTTTGTTTGTTTTTTTTTTCTGTGAAGTAGAAGAGTCTTATCAACTCTGTGAGGTGACTTAAATCACTGAGTCCCCTTGACAACCTTTTGCAGAAACTGAAGTAAAAATTTTCTGTCTTCACTACTAAATGCACTATTTTGCTCTATAGACCCAGTGGACTGTGCTGCTTAAGGTAAACATACCCTTGTATGTTTACTGTAAGCTTTTAAGTACAGGATTCCCCATGTATCTATTATGATTTTCACCCCCTGCCCCAAACCCTTTATCTTTGACACGTCTGGGTGGATTCCGAGCTCAGGAATTTTCACAGAATCAGCAATGATGTTTACAAAATACCTTACACCAAACTTTCACTTCATTTTCCAAAGTTAGGTGATGATAGAGTTCTTCCACAATGCAGTCTTACAACTGAGGAAAGTATTTCTCATCTTCAGATTCTCCTTAGAGAATATATATATGGCCAAGATATATATCACCTATAATTTTCCATCCTTCCTTTTGCCATCTGCCCTGAAATATGTAGCTGACAAAAGTTTTCAGTCTTTGCTAATGAATATTTGACAAATTTAAAAGACACCTCAAGTCAGACAATCTTATCAACTATGCTACCAACTCTTCCTGTAGTAAGCACTGGAGCAACTCAAAGAGGGAGAAATACTTCTGACCACCTAACATAAGTTAGTGTTTTTGGTTTTGCTTCTGTTTTGTTTTGTTGGTTTTTTTTTTTTTTTGCTCTTTATTTCCTGTTTTTATCAGTGTTGAAAAATATTGACTCTAACCTATTCACATTTCCTTGCTTGTCATATATTAGCGTTTAATATTGAACTAGTTCTTCAAACTATGCTTTAAGTTTTTCCTTTTCTTTGCACAGAAATGAAAAGGGCAATAATATTCAAAATCTGTGTATTTGCTGCCAAACAGGCCTGTGTCACTCTAAAAGTGCAATTTGGAGCTGAAACTTTCAGCTGAGCGTTCCAAGCATATGTCGGGATTTTTTTTCCTATCAGATTGTGAAGTGAGCCAGCTACAGCTATAGAGCTGTAGAAACAATATGTGTTCATTAGAGACAAGACTGCAGCATTTCACGCTATTTGCAACACTTTCCATTTTAGCTCAAGCTGTCTTTTTTTGTCCCATAATAAGCTGGAGAGTTGGATAACATATTGCAACAGTTCTTGTCAACTTTGCAACTACTGTATAATACATAGCCTTAGGCTGAGTCAGTTAAGAACTGTCCTAGATGACACTAAAGGTTAAACTCGTGTTGTATTTCAGATGGCGCAAAGTCCACGTGAATAATGACTGCTTGATGCAGATCTTATATTCGAGTGCTCAGAGGGACTTCAGTGGTGTCATAGCAGGTCACGCAGATTGAAGACATCTATGAGAGAGTTTCCCACTTTACATGGTTACTGTGGATTTCTGCATGTTCAAAATGTCTATGTGGATATCACCAGCTAAAATTTGCAATCTTCCTTTCTTTGCTACAAACTTTTAGGATAAAAGCAATTGTATCCATTTTTTTGGTATTGAAGATCTGAGGCAAAAGGGGATGAAAAGAATATGTCAGCTAGTAACAGACTTAAATTTTTTTCTCAGGATTGAGACTTAGCTTGTGATAGAAAATGCTGCCCTAAGGGTCTTGTGAACTATCTTCCTTTGACTATAGTAAAAGGTTAATACTGAAAAGATACAAAATGCCAGATAGCAAAGCTAATAATTAGCTTACTGGGCACCACAGCTCAAGGAAGGTGGATTTTTGAGAGAAGTTCTGGCATTTTACTTTGCAGAACTTCACCAAAGTTCTCACTTGCTCAGTGGTGCAATTTTATGTCACAGAACCACAGACCCTTGTTGCAAGATGGGTGCTCAAGTCCTTTGATCTTTGTGGCCCTTGGGCAGGACTCACTCCAGTATACCCATGTCCCTCTTGTACTGGGGAGCCCAGAACTGGACATAGCAGTCCAGATGTATCTCACCAGGGCTAAGAACAGGAGAAAGCTCACCTCTTCCCTCAGCCTATGGAGGATGCTTTTGCAGGTCCAAGTGCTGTTGGCCTCCTTTGCCTCAAGAGCACATTGCTGGCTTGTTTTCAGCTTGTAAGCCAGGACCCTCAGGTCCTTTTCTGCAAGCCTACTTTCCAGCTGGTTGGCTCCAGCTTGTACTAATGTATGGGATTATTCCTCCCCAGGTGCAGGACTTTGCACTTCCCTTTGATGAACTTTGTGGGATTTGTGTTGGCCCATTTCTCCAGCCTGTTGAGATTCTTCTGAATGGCAGCACAACCATCTCGTGCATGAACTGCTCCTCCCAATTTTGTATTGTCTGCAAACTTTCTGAGTTCCATTTCACGGGTCATTAATGAATATTATGAATGCTGAGTATTCAATAACTCAGTATTGGCTCTGGTATTTTCCCCTGGAGTATACCACTAGATACTGGCCTTCAGCTGGACTTTGTGCTGCTGGCTGCTACCCTTTGAGCCCAACACTTCATCCAGCTTTTGATCCACTTCACTGCCCACTTATTGAGTCTGTGCTTCCACAGTTTGTCTCACAATGTTGTGGGAAGCCATGTCAAAAGCCTTGCCAGACAACATCCATTGCTATCCCCTGGTGCACCAAGATAGTCATTTTTGATCTAAAAGTGTCTGGTCAGGCATCATTTCCCCTTCATAAATCCATACTAACTACTCCCAGTTACCTTCTTCTCCTTCATATGCTTGGAAAAAGCTTCCAGGAGAATTTGCTCCATCACCTTCCCAAGGACTGACATGTGACTGACTGGCATGTAGTTCCCCAGACCTTCCTTTCTGAAGATAGGAATGACGTTTGTCTTTTCCCAGTCCTCAGGAGCCTTCCTGGATCACCAAAACCTTTCAAATACAATGGAGGGTGACTCATAATGAATTGGCTAGCTCCCTCAGCATTCCCATGGACTTGTGTCCAGTGTGTTTAAATGTCCACTCGCTCAATACTCCTCCATCAAAGGTAAATTTTTGTTGTTCCAGACTTTCCCATTGGTCTCAAGGCCCCAGGATTCCTGATGGCAAAACTCAGCAGTAAAAAATGAGGCAAAGGTGTCATTCACTGCCTTGACCTTTTCTTTGTCCCCTGGCACCAGGTCTCCTGCTGCAAAAAGCAGCGGGCTTACATTTTCTTGAGATTTCCTTTTGCAGTTGGTATACCTATAGAGGTCCTTCTTGTTGCAAAATTGGGAGCCAAGGCTGATCCCAATGCAGGCAATTTCCTCACCAGTTGGGCACAGCCTCACAGGTATGAACATGGCAGGCAGCACCAGTGGCTGGTAATGGGGTCTGCTGAGAAGCCCAAGTGGGCGAACTGGGCCTAAGGTCCATCCGAGAAGTCCAGTAAGAAACAAAAAGAGATGGGGCCAGAGAGATGCTTGGAGACAAGGCTACAGCATAGGCCCAATGTCCATCCAAGGGACAGGGCAGGAGGCAGACTGGAAGCTGAATCTCCAGGTCTGTGCTCGAGTGCGGCTCATTGGCCCAAGGGAGGAAAATGTGGGTGGGAGTCAAAGATGAGGCTGCCAAGGGCTGTAAAGGCTCTTCAGCACATTCAGGGCCCTGGCACTGGCTTTCTGAACCTCATCTGTGTTACTTAAATCACAAGTATCTCCAGCCCACTTGTGTAAAAATGGGTTATACTGCAAAGGAATTACTCAAGGACAGGGAATAAGTTAATGAAGCCAACTCTTTTTGTTTTTACATGAGGTATCATCATCTACATCAGAAACTTTTATTGTGAATTCAGGTAAGGATACATGACTCCTGTTAATCTAGCATATTGACAATATCTTTTATAAGAGAGCTCTCCTTTTTGATTGGAGAGTGAATATGTAGTTCATGAACCATCTTAATAGAGCTAACTCTTCATTGTGATGTCTAATGAGTAAAGGAAAGTAGTGCTGATCTGGCAGCACAGGACATTTCTCAGTGGTGATGCTGCAGGGAATTGTGGTGTGACTCAAAAAATTTATTGCCTTTGTGAAGGCAGATTTTTTCTACTGTGGTTCTCCTTTGTGGTTCTCCTTTGTCCTGTGATGCTGGCAGATGTGTGCACCAACAGCTGCTATGACTTCTCTGTGTGTGCTCTCTTGGAGTGATGCTATGCATGTTGAGCATCTGGAAATGTGCTTTGAATGGCCCAGACTACTGTTGGCCCAGAGCACATGCAGCCCTTAGATCCCTGTTGAGGTTGAAGTGTTGCAAAGGAAGAAATCAATACTTTCAAATTTAACAAGGAGTTGATTTTATAAACCTAGATTATATCTGTATTTGTAGAAGCATGACTGTGAATTGATATTTGTATGTAAAAATTAATATCTGCTGTATGTGTGGTAGAATTACTTTGAATATTAGGAAATGATGGTGTATATTACAGTGTAGATAGTACTGGTAAGCTACATAGAGAAAGTTCCCTTTTACAGGTCTTTCTGTTTTTGCCTCACATGGGCAAGAAATAGATACTTAATTCTATTCGTTACACTTCTCAGTGGTATATACAAGCCTTTACTTTACAAATCCCAAGCTGAGGTCATTTGTATTGAATTTGTACTGAGATAAAATAGCTGTGGATGTTATTTGCTTTTTCAGTTGAAACATGCATTAGTCACAGAGTGCCAAATTTACTTTCTTGAAAAATAAAACAAATTTCGTAAGTTGCCTTCAGAATAGATGCTCCTACCAAACTCAGTTCTGACTTTAGTCTTTAATACATCTGGAAAATGTCTAAATACCTCACTCACTGACTCAAACCAAAACTACATTTATAACTTTGCTAACCTTTCCCTGACTTAGATTACATATTTGTCTTTGTTTTATTTTCTCTCACTGGGTTCACAGAGCTTTGGCAATCTTCTAGTGTGGAGTTGATTCTCATCAAAAATAAAAAAAAGATAATTCAGGCTGGATTTTTAAGACAAGGACATTGCACAGATTTACTTCTCATCTATGCAGATTGCCTCAAGAACAGAGGGAAGTTCATTTTTCAAACCTACCTTTTCCCAGGCTCCATGGTAGCATCCCCTGTGAGCCCAAATGCTGAAGTGGAACATACTGTTGGTTTTCTGTGTGAAAACAGGGATTCTGCAATCTTTCGTCACATTGATTTCATTACCCTTCTCTGTAAACTGCACCTTTGGGTTCAAAGGTGTAACCCAAGTAGTAAGATCAGTATATGAAAAAAATATATAAGGGCCTATTTTAAACTCTGTTATTCAGATTTTCTACAAGCAAGAGAGAATTGAACAATCCCTGTAAAAGTACAACTATCATGCTCTGCTTTTGTGAAATAAAGGAGTACTCTTTCAGCTATAGAATAAAGAATTGCTCAGTATAAATCACCTCAGTTTACTTCAGTGAAATTGTTCAGGTTTTATATCATGGGAAAAATAGATATGTAGCCTTAGTAGAATTCTAGTAAAAGGTAATATAAAACTGTCAGATGAAATAGTATACTGCTACTAGTTAAGGTTATTATACTTTTTGGTCAGGAATCTTAAATTCTGGGCTGAAAGCAGGACTTTCATTTTTATGGCCTGATGAATGTGCTGAATGTTCAAAGCTTCTAGAAATCACTTAACTTGAAATCAGGCTTATTTCTCCTCTGAAGAAAATACTTCAGCTTTGGTTATTGGAAGAGACAAATTGGAAGTTCGGTGACAGTATGTTATAAATTGCCAGTTAAAGTTTCCCACTTTTTTTTTTTTTTTGTCCACTTGCCATTTATTCTCATTTCAAAATAGAAAAAGAAGTTACCAGCACCCATTGCTGTCACCGTGTGAGTTGTGCAGCTTGCTCAACCCTAAGCTTGTAGTTCATCTTCTGCTGTTTTCCTCTTTAAGATCCAGATTCTGCTGCTAAATACATTCTCATGTACTTTCTTGTGTCTTCAGTGAAATGAAGGGAATCATGTATGTACATCTAAGGGCAGAATCTGGCTGTGCTGCATGCACTGACTAATCTGGTATGGAAAAAGTGCCAGTGTGGCACATTGCCTTCCTGGTGGGACATAGCAGTGACAAATGCCAGCAGCTGTGGACATCAAAATGTGTTGAGAACACCGATACAAGAGGGAAGGCTGCTGGGGAAATTCCTTGCCAGATTTCACTCCAAATGTCTCTACATCAGTGAGACACAAACTATGCCGGAGGCTCATGGAAATGTTTGTGAAAAAATGAAATATTGCTTTAGGTGTGCAACACAGCATCAAGCAATTTCCTTTGACATAGTGCTATTGGTGTTATTACTGGAGAGTGTTGGTGGCTACCCTATTTGATTTGTAAGTAAGCCTAGATCTTTCTAAAGCTGATTGGCATGCCAGCTGCTTGCCTCTTGCAAAATAAGAACATCCCATGTTCATATCCCCTGGGAGCTGTGTGGGATAGCAAGGCCTGATGGGAGCAGAGCTGAGCCAAGAGGTAAGTATTAAGCAGTGGAGAGTGATTTGTTTTCAGACAGCTAGGCAATTTGAGGATGGTGGTGGATGGAGCGTGAATTGAAAAGGATTAGAATATGAGTGCAGAGCAACTAAAGCCTTGGGAAGGAAGCAAGTCAGAAAGAGTTTCTTGTCAGGGGGAGAATGGTTAAAAGTAATTTTGGGGACTGCGAACAAAGAGATGTGCTGGTTTTGCATGGGGACAGAATCCTTGGTACTGCAGATACCCCCCCACTCTGCAGCGCTTGCTTCTGGAGAAAGTTCCCCTTGCTGGTGGACAGACATTGCAGCCTCTCTCTCCTGCTTCAGCAGCTTCGGTGCTGGGTGCAGCTTGCTGGGGAACAGAAGCTGGTGCTGGGAGGGAGGCCAGGGGCCACAGTTTTGAGCTCCATGTCAGAGTCTGTGCCTGGAGGCAGCTACTTGCTGAGGAGCAGGAGGCCACACAGGGAGGGGAGCCAGCGTGGTATGGAGGATCTGTGTCCCAGAGGCAGGCATGGATTGTGTATGTTGGGGTGCAGCAGAGTGGCAGGCTCAGGGTAGAGGAATACAGGAATCAGGGAGGTGAGAAGGGTTGAAAAAGTAAGGCTGAGGTCTTCTTTCATGGATTACGATGGCATGGGGTTGCACTGAGCCATGGATTTATAGAAATACTTTGTTTTTCAAAACCAAGTTTACAGGAGGTACTATGGATAGAAATTGTTTTGCTAAAGGATGTTGCCTCCTGCTTCTGGTACAAGGGCTGTGATTTCTCCCCCACTGCAAACCTGTGACCTCTTACCACATCTGGTTAGTTACAAGACAAGACTGTGGGATCCCTCTGTTTTGACAGAAGCCATAAACTAACAGCTCCTGCTGTCTCAGTGCTGCTTTCCTAAGGGCTTGGTGGGTTATGAGGTGAAATGTATCTTACTTATATTCTCACAGAGCACAAAAATATGCAGTAGTGAATAATTTATTTTGACATCTTGTTTATGCAGCATAGGCATTCACACTAACATCTAGATTATAAATGGAAAGCATAAAAATGTATTAAAGTGTATATATGAAGTGTGATTACATGAGATCCAATCATCTTAATATACATCTTAAAGGCACTGACATTAAAGAAATGATTAAAACCAGTACATAATGCAAGAGAAGGTTTAGTAGGTATCACAGGGATCCAGTCAGAAAAGCAGGGCATTCACTTTGCATATGATAAAGAGATTGGCTTTTTGGTCTGCTAATTATCTGCTCAATGTGATAGTTTCCCACATTTGAAGTTCCTGTTCTCTGGGCTGCTAGAGAGCAGGAAGGCGTGATGTTCAAGTCAATACACGTGATGATGAGGTATGCCAGTGCGACTCCACTTCAGCCCTCTCCCTTCTTACTCATGGAGTAACACTGAGTGCTGTCTTGGAAGGTAAGGTACTTTCTCTGTCAGGGAAGTCATAATCATTTGTCAGAGCCAAAGACATAGGAGAGTAATGGGTCTGTTGGCCAGGTAATGTTTTGCTGGTCACAGCTTCCATTGCTGGAAGTACAATAATAATGAAAGAATATATTCACTAAAACTTGCTACCAGGGATTGCAAGTGCTGCAATAATGGAAACTTTATACTGGTGCTGTGGGAAAAATAATAATAATAATAAGGTGCCGGGGGTGGGGGGTGGGGAACAATTCTCCCTTCCAGGAGGCTTCTTCCTGTTTGTTTTGTGGTTTTTATTATCCCTTTGAAATGTTGTAGCTGACGGTTCATAGCTGTATTTCTTCCCAGGCCATATGGATTAACTGGTATTTTTTTCCAACATAGAGGTGATTTACCTCAAAAGAAGAATAATAATTTGCCTTCAAAAGAATCAGACTTAGAAAACTGAGTTTGGGAAGAAGAGTCACCCTTTATTCGCTGTAGGAGTCAACAGCAGGATTGAATATCCAACTATTGAGTACACCAATGTATGTATACTTGTCTTCTGTCACTGCAGTCCAATATCCCCTGTTTCATAAGTCTTACATAATTGTTCTAGACCATGAAAAAGCTATAGACAGAGAACTTGGAGGAGTCTTTTTTTTCAGATTTATGGTATCAAAGGGAAAGCAACAATAGAGGAAAGCTAATCTCCCCTTTCAACTCACATTGATATTCAGAACTGAAAAAGTTATGCAGAAGATCTCCCTGTGAATATTCTTCATGGTTTTGCCCTGGATCTTGGTTCTGTGTATCCACAAAGTTTCTCCTTTCTTTCATATGTGCAATTTAGATTTAGTATTTTGTCCCAACCCACTTTGGTCTTGCACTTTTTCTTTTTTTTTTTAATTGTAGATTATGTTTGGCTGGTGATGTTGTTTACTGCTGCCCATTCTGGAAAAGTATTCAGCTGGAAAAGTCTAATTCCCCATGTGTTGATTGCCACCATAACAACAGCCAGACCAATCAGATTTACACCTAGGCCAGCTTTCACCTACAAAAACAAAGTGCATCAAAGAGTGATCAATGACGACTAGATCAAAAACGGTTAAAATGGAAAAAAAAAGAAGGCAACAGGGTGCATGGTGCAGAACTCTGACTTTGATGGAATATGTTTGTGTATGTATGTATACTGATTTATATGTATAGTGATAAATATAATTTCCAAAGTGACAAAAAAGCACAATGGTTATTATGTGTCAGAGTGTATATCATGAGAGTATTCAGGAGTGATAGTCAGGCTGATGAAGCTCATCAGAAAACTGCTTAGTTTGTCACTTGAAATTCTCAACCACATAATCAGAATGGGGTTTTATACCACAATAGAAAGGTAATAACTGCATGATTAGTGATAACTGCATGATTTAGTTTGGAGCTACAATCTAAATCTGGTTTCTTGTGCTTTCCTGACTTCCACAAGCACTATGCTGTGCAGTCTGCTTCTTCTGCAAAGGCCGTTCTGCTTGTCCTAACAGGTCAACACAAAGTATTGTGTACTCCTATCCTTTGATACCTGTTTGACCATTGTATTGACAAAAAATAAAGACGAGAAATGTGCATATCCTACAGTAGATGTGTAGATGTTCTTAACCTGGCAGCTCTGTGTCATAACAGCAGTGCAGATCAGTATGACTTTATAGTAACACCAATATCATCATTATTATTATCGGCTCCTGGATATGAGGAGAAGGTGTTGAGGTTGCATGAAGCATGGGAAGATATACCTGATCTCAAGACTCACCATATCTTTAATCTGGCAGTGCCCGTAACTGAAGACAATGGCATTTGGAGGATTACCCACCGGCAGCATCACAGCAAAGGAGATACACATGGTGACAGGAATCAGGGTGTATAAAGGGTTGATAAGCAGAGTTTCTGACTGGAAGGAGAGGGATGGGGAGAGAAGTTTTACTTAACCAATAAAAGCCAGTGCTCATAATTAAGATGAACAAACCCTCTCTGCCTTAAGTGAAGATAATAAGACCATGAATCTCAGCTCCCTCATTTTTAAACCCAGGCATGGAAGTATTTTTCTTTGGTTGTCTTTTAGAGTGGGATAATGGTTTAATTTGGAGCTAGTCACCCTCCAGGGATTTCTGCTGAGCTATTTCACACTGGACGTGGGTGGAGATTGCTACTGTTAGACCTTCCTTGGTCTTTTTCCCACCTGTTCTCCATGTCATTCTGTGCTATGTCTTCTGGATCTGATCACTGGGTGCTGCTTCAGTCTTCATCCAAGAAAGAACACAACAGGTTGACATGAAGAATTTCCTTATTTCAGCTGCTGAAGATGCTGACACCATTCTGTAAAGTCTTCCTGAACAGTGACTAAGAAAGCTAGTTGTTTTTGGTCCAAATTTGCATTGTGAGAAGGCAGTACTGGTGAATTTTATTTTATTTTTTTAAGTGGTCTAAGGAATTGGTCTTCCACTAGAGCATTCAGTGGTGGTGTGATTTTGCATTCTAGTTTGCGTTGCCATAGCCTAGTTCTATGGCAGAGGGAAAGGAAAACATATTCGCAAGGCTAACTGGAGAGGGAAGTGTCTTCAGGTTACTTTCATAGTCGAAAAAAGAAAGATTGTTTTAAGATGGCAGTTCAGACTACTAAAAGTTGATTACCACTCTAAACTTCTCATTAGGAGAGTCTCTTTGCATGTAGTGTGGAGGTAAATTTGGACACATAAGCCATACTAACATAATTACTTATTTTCATCTGACCATATCTTCATATTACCTCAGAGCTGTTCACATAATGTACTTTTGGGACAATCTCATAAAATTGTTATAATAGGGAAACATGATTCATGGTCTGCATTCTTGGCAAGGAAAGCATCACATTACATAAAAGAGAATAAATGAGACAGGTTTCTGTAAGTGCTATTCCAATACAGAGTGAAACTTAACATCTCTTTCCTCTGCCTTTGTCACCTCTCTCCTGATTTTATTTCTCTCCTTGCAAAAATCTCTGCTTTCCATGTTGGATGATAGCACACTTACCAGATCACCCCCTTGAACACATTTTAATCTGATATAAAATTCATTGCGACAATCTTCTCTCATAAGTAGTGAGTGGGTGATTACTAACTAATGAACAACACATTTAAAATAACATCAATAAGCGTATCTCAAGCTTTAAGTGGACTTCACCAACTATCTTGTTGATTGCATGGTCACCTTTCTTTGTATTTAGATTATCCATTCCACAGGGCAGGAGCTATGTTTTTACTTTGTTCTAGAGGTCTTGAGTAAATTTATCAGTGCTAAAATTTCCTATCAGTCTTTTTTGCCTGACTTTTTATTAAGTCTCCTAAGGTCAAGACTGCAGACCAATAGCTTGGGAATTGAGGATGGGTTCCATGTGATCTGAGCGCCAATACTCCGCTATCTTGAAACATTCCCATGGGCCTACTAGAAAACAAAAGACCGAAAATGCCATTGTTTTTACTCACCATGCTGCATAAAATAGGCAGAAATATGGTTATGGTTGCTGGATTACTAACAAACTCTGTTACCAGGGACACCAAAATGCAGGCCAGTAGAGTTACAGCCCAGTAGGGGAGGCTGCTCAGGGACAGCATTTGTCGTCCAATCCATGTAGAGAGGCCAGAGGTCTGAGGAAAGGACAGAAGCACAAGAATGACTAAGTATGTAGGATGTTCGTCAACCAGATTGTTCTCTTCGGGAGAGTTTGCATCAGAAAATGTTACCAGCAAATAAAGAAAGTTAAGATCAATGCTTCCTCCATTACCTTTTGTTTAATAAACTGGATTTCACTGTAGTGTCTAATAAACGGTCGTCCATAGAACCAAAAAGATATTTTTGGCAATTAATAACTTGAACTGGCACCAAAACTGATCTTTCCTCTTTTTTCAGCATGTGAACTGGAGTATTGCAAATTGGTGATGAAGGGCTGCATAGTCTGAATAGAATTCATTTTGACATTAAAATACACGGATATACTTGTCTAGGAGTTTAGGTGTCTGTAGGAGAGCTAGGTGAGTATTCACAAATTGTACTGAGTGGAGATATAGTCAGTACAGACTAGAGCATGATTTGTCTTATCAACGCTATGAACTTGACTCAGTTGCCTAAATATGAGCATCCAGTGGCAGCTGAGATGATCTCCCCACAGCTGCTTAGCTGCTAGTTGAGAAAGGGTGAGGTATCCCTGAGATCCTGTGTCATTTCTGCCAGCCTTGTAGGAATATCTGGATATTCTAGAGCATCTGAAATGGCAGTAGATGCCTATGCTTACACAACTGACCTGAGCCCTACCCATCCTTTTTTTACCTAGGTAGCTTTCCATTGAATATAAGGAGTAGAGGCTAGGTTGTGTACAAACTTGAAAGTATCTGCATTAGAATTCCAGTCTGGGGAGCATACAAAATGATAAAAGCCAAGGTTTGTAATTATTTACTCATTTATTTATTTAGGAAGGGGAATATAATCTAAATCAGTACCTTGCATCCAGCTGCTAAGGCATAACCCCCTCCAACCAACACTACAATCTCCCAGGGCATGGTCTTCTGGAAGTCCTTCCAGGTAATGATGGGATACAGTGTGTTAATGTCTGCTGACCTTTCACCATCTCCTGTATCAGAATAAGGCAAGTGTGTGATTAATGTTACACTGGCATTTATTCAAAGATCTTCACTTGTTTCACACTAGTAGTAATAATGCAATACCCATGGGAGTTATCTTGAGACCTGTCTGTGAGAGAGGTGAAGAAGAGTGTAGTTTATTTCTCTGGTTAGCTCAGTCTCAGAAAATGCAGCATATTGATTCCCAATACCCTGACCTCCCCTTGGCTGCTCTGTTGGTATGAATAGTTACAAAACCCTGTGCTTTATGCTACAGCTTTTTGAGGGACTGTCTGCTCTGTTGTGTATATACATGTGCAAATTATCTGTAGACTACAAAGACAGAGTTACAATGGGATTATTTTCTCAAAGAAGGGCATTGTCTCTCTCCAGTAAGTCATGAAGCTTAATAAAGTGCATTTGTGTCCCTGAGTATTTTCTTGGAGTAGCAGATAGAGGGTGTTATTTTTCTTGAATGTTGCGTGTATTTCAGTATAAAAAAAACAAACATATCTATTTACATTTGTAATCTCTACGTAAGACTCTGCAGGAAATTCTGTTTTCATACATGATTGCTGAAAGCCTGACACAGCAACCTGATCAATACTTCTGAGTGCTATCCAAAAATGATTGTGAAATGTCAATCATTATTATTATCAGGAAGACTGCAAGAGGAGCATTACCAAAAATCACAGCTGTCAGATATTTACTTACCTTTTTTGCATCTACTTGATGAGATTACCAATGACTTCTTCCATATAGGTAAAGAAAAAATTATTTACTAGAGCTTATCTTCAGCCAATTTTGCAAATCTCTGCATTATAGTTCTCAATATGGAACTACATCTCAAACTTTCCTAAAACTCAGTCATAAAATTTGAAAACTTAGTAAACACAAAAGAGATGATGGCCCCAGATACAAGACCTAGTATTGTATCTGTGACCTATTATCTGTTAGTAATCTACTGGATGAAACCACATGTATTAAAGCATAAGAAAAATAAAATAAAAAAGGTTTGATGTAGGAAGGGACAGTATCAGAGAAAAAAATCTCTACCCCTTCCACAACAGAAATGTGTTCAAATGTGTTCTTCAAACATTTTACAGAGACTAGAAAAATATTATTAAAAGAAATTGTGCCAGATCTCTTTCTTGCCACATGCACCTTACCTTTTTCTCTTTTTCGAAAGCTTGGCTTTTTTGCTGGAATGAGGAAAAGGAGGAAACCAAGAAAAACAGAGACAGTGGCATCAGTCCGGTAACCTTTCCTAAGAAAGAAGCAGTGAGGTTATCATAAAAACACACTTACAGAAACGTTCTTAAACTAGGTGCATAGCTCCTAGCAGTTACAGAATCCCAGAATCCCACCATGGTTGAGGTCGGAAGGGACCTCTGGAGGTCATCTGGTCCAAACCCCTGCTCAAGCAGTTACAGGTGAAGTTATATTTCCACATCTGAAGTCTTAGCAACAGCCCTCTAGAAAAATATCTGCATGTAAAAGATACAAATACAACTTTTTATTCAATATAGTAAATTGTCTCCATTAGCTAACTGCAAACGTTTTCCAATATTTTTTAACATTCTAGTGAAAAAAGAATCATATGAACACAGAATCACAGAATGGCTTGTGTTGGAAGGAACCTTAAAGACCATCTAGTTCCAACTCTGCTGCCGTGGGTGGGGGCACCTTCCACTAGATCAGGTTGCCCAAAACCCCATCCAACCTGGCCTTGAACACTTCCAGGGATGAGGCATCCACAACTTCTCTGGGCAAAATGTTCCAGTGCCTCACCACCCTCTGAGTAAAGATCTTCCTCCTAAAGATCCCTTTTGGTTTACAAATCTATTAACTCAGAGGTACAGAAAAATAATGTGGTTATTAGAAGCAATAACCAGTAAACACATTCTCAGGAAAAACCAAGCCCAAATGATCCTCTAGAAATGAACTGGAGATTGATTTCTAATTAAACTATTAAAACTCAATCTGAAAAAGTACATTAAGGTGTGTTAAACTACAAAGATCCTCAGGAAATCCCACTGTTAGAAACTGTTTTTTTTTCTATCAAAATTAGGATGAAAATTTAAAATAATTTTATGCAGTAGAAACTTAAAGAAAATTTAACTTCAGTCATATAATCTTTGATATGTATTGTTTATTAAAGTTACTTTAAATAGAAGTTTTTTCAACATTATTTAAAATAAAAATGACATAATTGTTTTTTTCACTTTTTGGTCTAATATTTAATTGACTTAGATATTTTCCTGATACATTCTGTCTCCTCAAAAATACATTATTTTGTCAAAAATTGTTCTTTCAAAATTAAATTGAAAAAAAATCAAGAAGTTTTACTTTGAATTATAACATCAATACATTCCACTGGCAGCTTCTCTGTGAATGCACTGAAATGTTTTAACTTCAGTATCTGATCTATTTATTACATTTGAAATGTTTATTTTGTCTAGTTAATTCCTTCTGCCTTACTCAGAAAGAAGAACACAATTTGCTGTTGTGTGAACAGAAGCAGTTTAAAAAGCAAGAATGCTACCTTTTGAATAAAGACTTCGGTTTTTTTTGCCACCTTGTTAAAAGTGGTTAATGACATTTTTTAGCCAAAATTTGTTGCAGAAAGTCAGAAGATGCTAGGCCATACTCCTTTGCAGTTGCTTAGGGAACTTCACTTACTTTTCAAAAAAAGATGACCAGCCTGGTACAAAGCCAGGCTCTCGAGTAAACCAAAGCAATGTCATCAGAATAAAGAAAAATCCAGTCACCATCTCAGGATAGCTAGAAACAAAAACAAACAGAAAAATAGGAGTCAAATCCAAGGTCAGTCTGAAAACCTGCGAGCAGATTCCAGAAGAAGTAAGGAATTAGAAATGTTTCCCACAAAAGAGGTGAAAAATATAAGGGCAATAAAAAGGAGGATTAATCTGAATTAAAGAATTCTACGTTTATCTGTCAGCTGAGAACCAACTAAACCAGTAAAAAAATAAGCTAAAAATGTCATTATCTGTATTTTCAATTCAAACTTTTATGGGCAAGTCTTAAAGGAGAATATTTATAAATGTTTGTTATGTATTTGTATTATTATCTGATGAAATGTGGTAATGAGGTAAAGCTGATGTTACTATTCTACTGTAAATACTCTGTATTGCATTTTTTTAAAGTGTAGTAAGCATAAGAGCAAATGACGAAGTAAATCTGCACAAATATTTTGTGGATGGTCCTGCAATGGCAAATTTCTGAGTCTGTTTTACCTAATGTTTCCCAATTTCTTATATTCTTCCTGAATTCTTCTCTCTGAAATTTCTTCCCGTTTGGTCTTCTTCTTCTTGCTCACAGAACAGGTCTCCTTAAAACTGAGGTAGATAGCACAATAAATTTAGACAAAGGTGTCAAGTGAAATAAGTTGTAAAAAATAGCAACAAAGCAGCAAACTGAAAATTCTAGTTGCCATTCTTCTTGGGAGAAGACTGAGGCAAGACCTGATGACAATGGGAAGGGACCTATGTATAGTATGTATGCTTGTGACCTATGTATAGTCTAGTTTCCAGGTCTTCTGAGAAGCAATCCTAGTCATAGTATGAAGGTCCACACGGCACCCTGTCTAATACTGACTGGTATCACGGAGCCTCTCCAAGCTATGGATCCCTTTCTGCAGGCTTCCTCAAATGGCTGGTGGTGGCCAGATTTTTCTGGTGCCTGAAATCTCCAAAGGCTATGGCCAGTTTNTTTTTTTGTAAGGGAACTATGCTTCCTGCTAGGATCAAGGGTAGCCAACACACATGGGGTCTGGTCTGGCTTTTGAGCCCAAACTTGACTTTAATATTTAGGATTCACTGTAAGTAATGGTGAAAGCTGTGCTGGGGATCCCAGTAGCTCTCGCAGCTTGTCTGCTTCTACTCTTTCAGCAGTTTCTAAACCAGGCACAATTAACATAGGACTACATTGCCTCTGCTACAGAGGCCAAGGCAGTTAGTGTTTTGTCCTGGTGAAAAATGTCTGTACTTCTGCCAGTAAATACAAACACAAGCACATTTCATATCTGAATACATTTAAACCTGCAACACATTTACATGCAAATTAGGTGAAGTCCTTAGTTGCCTTCATGCTATAAAAAAGACCAGACATTCCTAACCTAAACGAATATATCTGCAAGCTCACTTAAACCTTTTGCTTTTATTCTTTCCAGTAGTGTCACTTTGCTGTGCTTTGAGCCCCAACTCTCTGCTTTTCTGCTCCAGCTGTACCATCTGTCAGACAGAGGTGTATGAAGTGGGTTGAGAAACTTCTGCAGCTAAGCCAATCTAAAATAGGTTGCAGCAGCTGGAACATAAGTACATTGAGAGCAGAATGGCCTGTTTTTAAAGTTCCTGCTGTTTTAATGTCTCATTTGTTACCCCACAAGAGATCTGTGCTACTGCACTGGCCAAACAGTGGACTGATATCTCCCTCCAGGGTTAAGATCAAATTATCAAAGGAATTTGTGTAGCTAAAAATGCAGGTAAACCCTGTCTGGTTAACAAAAAAGTCTTAAATTTTTCACGTCCCTTGCAATCAAACATCTATGTGACACTTATTTTAAGTACATTTAATACTGTTCTGCACATATAAGTATTTAAATTTCCTTGCAAACCTTGCTTTTAGATTCCGTTAAATCCATCAGCAGTAATGCAGCTGCTGGAAGAGAAAAAGTATACGCTTTTTAATGGCCAGTTCTACAGTGACAATTCTACTCTTAGCTCTGCTTTTCTGGCAGTTTTTTTTGATGAGTCTATTCTCCATCGCCTTTGAGTTAGTCTGGAGCCTACAATCAAAGTCTGAGGTGTTGTTCCAATTCACAGCCAGGTCATAGCCGAGTGATGACACTGGGCTTCCTAGGAAAAGAACTTGCAACATGAACATTATGGGAGTTCAATAAATATTTATGCAAAGACATTAACAGCTGTTTCAACATGTTGTCAGTGTTGCTAGGCTTCAGAGGATGTGAAGGCAGAGTATTGTGACGAAGTTCTTAACACAATATATTCTTTAATGAACTGCAATGAACAGAGATTTAAGACTCTTGGAATCAACCAGCATTTCTCAAGAAGTCAATAATGCTTCAGTCTCTGGTATTATCTACAAAAACTTTAATCAGCATGAGGTCTTGGATGCAATGTGGAATTTCAGTGATTTTTATTTGTTAAAAAAGAAAGTAATTGGGGGTAGTGTTAGGGCTTGTTTCCTCTCGAGAGAGAGAGAGAGAGAAAGAAAGAAAGAAAAAGAAAGAAAAAGAAAGAAAAAAGAAAGAAATGGAAAGAAGGAGAAAGAGAAAAGAAAAAGAAAAAAGAGAAAGAGAAA
>VXAL01003266.1:123858-161419 GCA_013399475.1 Chauna torquata | reverse complement strand
AGAAAGAAAGAGAAAGAAAGAAAGAAAGAAAGAAAGAAAGAAAGAAAGAAAGAAAGAAAGAAAGAAAGAAAGAAAGAAAGAAAGAAAGAAAGAAAGAAAGAAAGAAAGAAAGAAAGAAAGAAAGAAAGAAAGAAAGAAAGAAAGAAAGAAAAGAAAGAAAGAGGAAGGAAGGAAGGAAGGAAGGAAGGAAGGAAGGAAGGAAGGAAGGAAGGAAGGAAGGGAAAGAAAAGACTTATTTTAGCCTTTTAATTTTGAACTACGAGACTCAGGGGAATCACTGAGAGAAGGACATGGAGCTATTCACCTCTAAATTACGTCTTCAAATCTAGTCAAGGTCAACAGCAAGCAGAAGTCATTATCATTTCATTCTTTTTCTTAGGTGAAATAAATTAGTGATGTTAGTTCATCTTACTTTTAAAAGTAAACTAAATCAAATTAAGGCCACTTTAATTCTGAGTAAATATGTCTGCACCACAATTTAATGCAGATTAAGTAATCCACTCTAAATGCACTTATTTAGTCAATTTTCATTAACTTAGCTGAGTGCCTCTGCAAAGAGAAGACATGGTACAAATCAACTAGGAGACTGAGCCTTGTTCTTATTTTGGGGCTCAGGGACTTGCTGGTATCAAAGGGTGTTTGCCTCTTAGGCTGAGAGTCCTTTCCATGTCAAAGGCAAACACACATGGAATCTGTTTACCTTTAATTTTAATTGGTCTTACATTAACTTCATTGAGCTGGGGGCAGATCTGAAAAGTAAANAAAAAAAAAAAAAAACTGTTGAATAAATAGTAAAGGTTTGCATCAGCAATACCTAGCCACTTCAGTCTCAAGCAGCAATACTTTACACTGCTGCATATCCAGCACTGCTAAGAAATATGATTTCCTCTGGTGATTGTTCTGGCAAGAATAAGGAAGTTGTACCTTAGCTTTTGTCATTTGCAACTAGAAATGCCTTAATGAGACCCATCATAATAGAGTCAAAGACACCCTGCTTTCGGAATACATACTTCTTGAAAAACCTGCACTCACTTGCAACCCAAGAACAGCCAATGCATCCAGAACCAAGTAAGGACCAACATGATGAGGGAGATGGGGAAACTGAACAAAAACCACGTTCCAAAATTCACCACTTCAGCATTTGGGTAGTGGCTGTAAAGGAAAAATGTGTGTGTAAGACTTTAGAATGGCAAAAAGACACCTCCAACATGTATAGATGCATACACATATATATGTATATACATGTGTCATGTCATGACAGAAAAATTTCATCAGTATGCCTTTGTGACAGCTACAATACATGTGCATAGTAAAGCCATTTGCCAAAGAATTTCAGTCATTGACCATGCCTGGCCAAGAGATGAGCCATATAGCACTTCACACCTTTAAGACCAGATGGTCTGGACTGTCTAGCCAGCTTCAAAAAACTCTTAGTTACCAGGAATGAAATCGTGGCCCTACTTGAGATTACTGTTAAAAATCTTTTTAGTGTCAACATACCCAAGAATGATGTCACCCAGAATTTCTTTGTATGCCTTATTGTGGACCACAAAAATAATGACTACAGTCTACCGGGCTCTGACAAAGATGTCTGATATGTGCATTTGATGGAAGTGTCATCCCAAATTCTTGGGCGAAGGATGGGTTCTGAATTTAGTTGTCCTTGCTGCCATCATTTCAGAGAGAGAAATGCAGGATACCATGACAGCAATGGCAGCTGTAGCTGGTTAGAATCAGGCTACATATCTGTGCATGTGGAGAAGCTCCACCAGTCTTCTGTCAGGGGTGACATTCATGTCTTCGAGAGCCCCGGGCATATATGATAAAGGAAATATTTAGCTGATCACAGAGCTCCTTCCCATCTTACCTGAAGCAAAGGTGCAAGGCTACATTTCTAAATTTATTTATTTATGCACTACATGATGAACAGCACACCAAAGATGCCCTATAGATTCGCCATGAGAACAGGTTTTCTAAGAACCCATAGAATAACTTGAAGCAGGTTTTATGACTTTTCACCTTTGGCAAGGATTTCCTTTTGTCTTCATTGTTATGTTTGCATGGCTTTAGTAAGAGTTTTTTTTCAGAGTGCCTGCTGCCTTCATGATAGTCAGTTTGTAATATCAAAAGAAGTTGCTGAAGAAATATCACATGCTGACGGATTTTTATTTTTCATGGGAGAAGGACAAGGATATGTATTAACTTAAGCTTCCTCTTTCAACCATTAATCATTCACATAAATGTTGTAGAGAAGGAGTAGAGAAGGAAACAAAATTGTCTTCAGAGAGACCATCTTGGAAGAGTTCCCTGAGGCAATAAATAACCCATGGGAAAAGCCACAGAGATGATAAAGACTCAACAATACTCTCACACACCCACAATGCCACTTACTTGTTGAAATGCTCTAAGAATATGAGGCTAGTAGAAGTTCCTATGATGGTTGTCAGTCCTCCAATGGTTGCCGCATAGGAGATACTCAGTGAGAGGCATTTACAGACCATGTGGTCATGTATGGACTGATACCGGTATTTTGTGCTCAGGTCCGGTTCTGAGGGCTTAGGAGGCAGGGCCAGTATCTGAGCCTGTGAGGAGATACATCAACCAAGGAGAGAAGGAGATTAGAACAGCAGCCCAACTTGCTGTATTGTCGTGGTGCTACTGGTCCCAAAGAAACAACAGGTTTGCATAAGAGGGAGCAGGTTTTTTTTCTTCATGGGTATTAGCTGGGATCAGAACTGGAAACCTGTCTGGGAGCCTGAAATTGCCTGTCCTGTGGCAGAAATGTAGGACAAAGAGTAATCAGACTTCTGGCCATGGTTTGGGTCAGCTCCAGTTCCGACTGGAATCACAGCTGGATACCAAAAGCCTTTGTGGGTTGCAGGGGCAGGATGCCAGCACTGCAGCAGAAGGAATCCGTAATCCTTGAGGCTTATGAGCAGCCACCAGACAAATACTTGGTGGGCTTTTTGCACTCATACTAGCTCAGGGTCTCTCATTAAGAATGGAGTATTAGGACTCCCAGAAAGTGCGTGAAACAGGCTGGGGTTGTGAAAGAAAAAGCTACAGAAAAATATTGTTCCAAAAAAAGTTTTCTTAACAGTGACAGGAAAGACTCCATGTTAGTAAATCAAGCACTTACATTGGAAAAAAAAGTTCAGAAGATCAGGGCACTTCACATGCAACCCAAGGCTGTAATTTAGGATCAGGAAAAAGGTATCAAATGAGTCAAACAGTTAAATTGTTAATTTAGATTTGGATTTAGGTCATAAAATCAGTCATGCTGTAGATTCATCCTCCTTGTGAGGGTAGACAGGTTCATATCCCTGTAGGTTAAAAGTGAAATGAGCTTACTAGCTACAAAATAACCACTGAATACAAATGGAAAATGGGTATAAGAGGAAATTAAATATCAGGAGCAGTGCATTAGCCTTTATTTTAGAAATACACACTTAGATTCTTTTGAACTGCTAATGCAAATGCATGTGTTAAATTTAGTTTAATCTTTTCTGGACATCAATTTATGCCGTTTAGGTACTACGTAATTGTAGTAGAAAAAGCAGTCACTCCTTGGATTCACTCAGGAGAAGAAGAAATATTACAACTGATATAATGAAGGATTTTGGTGGAGAATATTTGGCAGTACAAAAAGGAGGAGGATACTAAGACTGCCAAACCCAATGGATGAACAGTTAAATGGTCCATGTCTGCTTTTAGTTTAGTCCTGAGTAGGATGTTGTGTGTCAGGGATTGCTATTTCTGTGTTGCACTGTTTTCCAGGGAGACTTTGCAGAAATAAGATGGGTAGAACAGTCAGATAAGAAGGGAAGCTTGTGGTCACATTACTGAATATAAAGCTAAATGAATTGTACTAGCCAATGTGAAATGTCTTAGTGGGAGAGGGTCATCCAAAAATACCTGTTCTGGGGGTGTCTAAATGGGAGCAAGAATCAGCATAGGGCCAAAACATGACTGATCTAAGTTGAAGTAAAATGAATCCATGCAAATCAGCTTAAAAGGAACAAAAATGAAGCAGTGGTGAGCAGGTGATGTTCATCTCTTTCCTTTCCTTCTTCCTCCGTATCTAACATCTGCTTACCTGAGGTAGGTGCTGCCCATTGCCCTTGGAATTCACCGTTCCAATAGGATTGGCTATCATGTGCACACTATTCATACTCTGTAGGGAGGCAAATGCCTTTAGATTAGCCTTTCTTCTGTTCTTAGGAGCACTTAGATAGAATTGATGATGCTTTGTAAAGGTCATGGGCTGTGTGCTTTCAAAACAAAACAAAACAAAACAAAAAAAGCAAAACAAAACCACTAAAACTTCAGCTGTAAACTGATGTTAAAAATCAGATTACAGTAATTTTAGGTTCTCTCCCTCTGCCATGTAGCAGAATCTAACAGATCCCTTGCAGGAGGCTATGACTTTGTAAGATAATGTAGTTTGTTCTAACTAACCGAGGTATCTCAGCCGCAGAACCTGACAATAGCTGGATAATAAAACATCTTATCTGAACTTGCTAAAAACTGAGATTCTGTATGGAATTGTTAGTTTCCTGACCAGATCTTTGGCTGTCCAGCAATATATACAACAAACCCTGCAGAGTTCATGTTCCCCATCTTGATTTGTGCAAGCAGGCTGACAGGCTAAACACAAAGCAGGACATTCAGTGTTATATATATATTCTCTGCCAACAACTACTTCTTGTTTGAAATAAAGGAAACATAAGTTTGTTGTAGAGCTGTGTAGACTGTTCTGATGGCATTATCAGACAGCGTAGAATATACAGGTGCTACCTATGACGATACCTTTGAATTCACCAAGGAGCTGAAGTCGGTAGTAGTAGCACTAAAAACAAAGAAAGGAAAATATACTTTAAAAAAGCTATTTACCAAGCTCCCCCAAAAGGCACAAATCATGGGTAGGAAGGGCAACATCTGCAGGAGAACTAGTGCCTACTGAAATGGTGAAGAATACCATTTATTAGTACCTCTTTTATGGTATCTTGGGTAGATACACAGGAAGAATCATTGTGTTCCACAGCTCTGTCTCTAGCCTAGTAGCAATAGGGTTCCACTTCCATGCAAGAAAAAATATGTATTCTTGGTGGTATATACTACATTCTAGGAATGGACTCCTTTCATGGAGGAGTGAATTACCAGGCAATCCAATGCTACCTTTGTCTTGTTCTACTCAAGCTCTTCCTCCACCAGACTCTTCAATGCTGCTTCTGAGCACCTTCCTGTGCCACATTAACTTCTTCACTAAAATCTGTCCTGTGTGGTACATAGACCAAGCAAACAATCTAATGAGCTTTTACTTTGCCGTTGAAATCAGATTTAATTCCAGAAGATGGGATACTTTTCTTTTCCCAACAAATTTCAAGCTTTCTTTCAAGTAACACTATTTTAATAATAGTTCTGTTATGAAATATCTCTCACGTACTTTTCAAGAAGACTTGAAGGAATTAATGGCATAATGCCAGACTGAAAATTTTATACTGAAGAAAATATGGAGAAAACAGATGGAATATCGGAGACTGCATTAGTCTCCAAACTAATGAGAAAACTATTCAGAACTTGAAAGCTAACTTAAAGTCATCAACATGAGCCATCTGAATGATAATCTTTGTTTTAAAGCAAATTTTAAAAGGTGTAACCAGAGCTTGTTTCTCTTTTATTTTGAACCCTTGCAAATAAAATAGAAGGAGCTCAAGAAGAAATTGTGTATTTTAATCTCATACCTTGTAAGAAGATACTCCTTAGAATTTAGCCTTTAATGTGGTTTGAGGACAAGTACTTTGTACTCTCTCCTGTCTATCTCGCTGGTTAATTTGATAATTTGACATTGAAATTAGTCCTTTCTTTGATCTGTCCTTATTTTATCCAAAGTAGAGGCCTGCTTGAAGCAGTTAGTGTTTCAAACTTCTGAAGAACCTTGGCTATATTAAAAGAAATCTTTTACAGGTATGTTTGTTTGTTTGATTTCCTCTCTGCTGTCATCTGTCTCTTGAATGCTCTTGACAGTTCAGGCTTTCCTCAAGAAACCTCTAAGTGGATTATTTCTTCCCTTTATAATGGCCATAGTGTTAAATAAGATAAATGAATCCTGGCAGGCTTTAGTGAGATCCAGGCCATTATGACAATCCCATTTCTTATAAAAGCCTTCCTTGTCAGTAATATCTAAAACATTCAGTTTTAAGCTTTTGCTTGCCCTTCCTGGCTCTATTCCTAAGTTCATTTTATTGCAACCTGTGTAGGGCTCAAATCTCCAGTCGTGATGTACAGGGTTCATTCTTACTCCTCATTGATGAAGATAAGCTCCAGTGAAGGTTGATCATGCTTTTCGCTGAGACCTGTAATGAAGGAAGAGAAAGCAGCTCTTGGGGTAAGAACTGATCTGTGCCCCTGGGCCATGCCACTGAATCTGGAAGAGCTATTGCAAACAAAAGCTTGTCTGAACCTTCTCAGGTACTCTCTGACCCTTCTGCAGCATTTTGTTGTGTTGCATTGTACTCATAACATGCCTCTGGCAATTAAAAGTCTATCATGCCTGTGTGACATAAGGCCTAAATGCCAGAATTTAAGCAAAGTTAGGTGACATCATTGTTCAGCCTGGAATCTTTGAATTGAAAAAAAAGAGAGAATTTTTCTTTCCAAATCCTTTCCTTCTGGGAAGGAATGGACATCAAAAACCTCTAAAGCTCTTATCAGTCTAGAAGAAATTTTTTCTGGCACTTGCTCTGAACTGGGCAGTCTGGAAGGGCTGAAGTAGAATGGGCAAGCATGGGATTATCACAGAGACTCTGTGGGATTGTCACGTTTGGGCCTCTGCTACATTTCTTTCACTTTCTTCACAGATATTTCCTTCTGACCCCATAAAATCCTATGACCTAAGAGTTTGTGACACACAAACTCCGTCTCGTGCCCTAATTCAAACTAAATACTTTCCTGTCATGATTTTGGCTGGGACAGAGGGAAATTTTCTTCATAGAGGCTCACACAATGCAGTGTTTTGGATTTTTGATGAAAATAGTGTTGACGTTGTCAGTTGCTGCAGAGCAGTGCTTACATAAAGCCAAGGACTTCTCAGCTTCTCGTGCTGTCCTGCCTGCGAGGAGGCTGGGGGTGCACAAGAAGCTGGGAGGGGACAGGACCAAGACAGAACTGACCCAAACTGACCAAAGGGATGTCCCATACCGTATGACATCATGCTGAACAATAAACTGAGGTGGCTGGCCAGGGCAAAAGGGGGGGCTGCTGCTTGGGAACAGGCTGGGCATTGGTCGGCGGGTGGTAAGTAATTGCATTGTACATCACTTGCTTTGTCTATTCTTTTATTATTATTATTACTATTATTATTATTATTTTCCCTTCCTTGTCTGTCCTATTAAACTGTCTTTATCTCAGCCCACGAACTTTTACTTTTTTTTCTCCTCTGATTCTCCTCCCCATCCATCACTCTGGGAGGCTGGGGGGGCGCAGGGGTGAGCAAACAGCTGTGTGGTGCTTAGCTGCCTGCTGGGTTAAACCACAACATTTCCCAACTCCATTTCTCCCATCACATCTTGAAACTCTGTTTCATTTTTGAAAGAAATATCACCACTCAAAAAGAAAAAGAATGGATCAGTATCTTTGTCAGTATAAATCAGACAGCTCTGACCTCGATAGAATTTGAATAATGTGTATCGATGATTCTGGTCACTGATAAATGAGAAAAGAATGGACAATATTGTCCAATACCTATTGGCTCGCTTTCTTCAATAATGGTGCTGCCTGCAGTACTGATGACGTCACGCTCCTCCTCAGCATTTACTAGCTCCTGGAGCACTGCCTCCACAATTGGCATCACCATGGCTGTGGTGGATGTGTTGGAAAGCCACATGGAGAGCACCGTGGTGCAACACATAAAGCAGAGAAGCAACCTGGAGTACAACACAGTGAGACCTTGAGGCACTTTCACAAGTATTAAAGGCTTTCTTATCTAACATTTTTGTTAGTCATACGGTAACTGTATAGGGTCATCTTTTTTTTCTTTATGGGTACCAAAATACTATTCTTTGCATGGACAAAATGCTGCCTTGTGCTAAGAACTGTCACAAGACCAAGTATCATTGAAAGCCCTTTGCTGTCTCACTCAGAAATCAGCATGTGACAGTCTGATTTTCAGCACATCCAGGGATACTTTAAGAACGCTTTTGTGTTTGCTAAACAGGTAAAGAAGGAACTGGCAGACTAGGAACAAAGCATCAGCAGAAAACAGAAAGAAAAGGAACAATAAGCCAAGGAGTAGGAGGTGGCAGAAAAAAAGATGAGAACATTTGAAAGCTTTCAAACTCTGAAAGGGATGGTGGGTAGGAACGGTCACCCCAAACTCAGCTAGCTTTTGCCTGTGGATGGAGAAGTCTGAGTTATTATTTGCTCTTTCAAGCTACTGCTGTGATCCTCAGACTACCCTGAAGTCGAAGATTCACTCACATGCCTGGCTTTGCTCCAGCCATCATGACCATTCGCAGGGCAATTCGCTTGTGCAGATTCCATTTTTCTACAGAAGCTGCCACACAAATCACACCCATGAGGAGCAAAGTTGTATTCTTGAAATATTCAGCAGCTACCTGCATTAAGGGCAAGGGGAAAAGAATCAGTTAAAAAAAAAAAAATCAATAACTACCCTACACAGAGAGCATTGAGAATAACAAGAAATATTGTGGATTTCTGCCCCCTCTCCACCAGAATGACAAGAAGCTGGAGAAACTGAAGAATTCATAAGTCATAATGCTTTCTTTAATCTCTTTTATGTTGCATTTACGAATAGAAGGGCTCCATACCCACTTGTTTGTAGACTTCTCAGCTTTGAGGAGACTGAGAGAAGTCTTACTTCTTTGTGCAAGATGTTCACTGCCTGCAGTTAATCATACTCACTGAGGCCCAAACTGGAACAGCCACAAACTTCTGCACTGAGGGCACTTTATTCATGTACTTCATCTGCTTTTTCATTATGGAAATATCATTATCTATTTTGTTTATATTTCTTATGTCATGTTAAACTGTCTCTCTGAAAGCAATAAAGAAAGGTTCTGATACTGCTGTGATGGTCTTTAGACGTTGCACCAGAATTCACAATGGAAATCCACCTACACTGTGTCAGGAAAAGAGGGTGAAGTTTCAAAAAAAGTGATCTTTAATATACAAAGGGTGAGTGAAAATCAACAACTGACTTAGGAAAATATTCAGAGACTATGCAGAAACTACTCGAAAGTAGAATTCTTGAATGTGGGGCTTGCTAAGACATGAGAACATACTCTGTGAAGTGACTGCAAAAATAACAAACAAGAAACAAACCAGAACATTCACACGCACGCACATGTAGACACTTGTATGAAAATAAACAGAATGGAAGAAAATAAAATATATAAATGGATGTTTGGAATCTAGCTGAATACTTTATTTCATTCTAATGAAATTCTTCACAAGCTATTTCTGGAATATTTTTTCCTAAACATTGGCTCTTCAGTTTAAAACTATTGCTGTAACCAAATGTAGGCTCCAGCATTTTAAAATAATTAAAATCAGTGGAAATAGTATTTTTTCCACTGTCCTCCATTGTTCTAATGCCTCTCTATAAAAGTGCACGAATGGCACTGATGTTATTTTGTGAATGTTGAAGTGTTAAGGATTTACTTATATTCATTTATTTAACAAATCCCTGTGGTGACCTAAATAGACTTGGCCATCATAGTTGTGGGGCAGAACCTTTAAATATCACTTTTTGGCTTTCTTCCACTGGTTTCTTTCTCATTAACTTTCTTTATTTTCCTGCTACTTTGTTCAAAAAAATCTTGTACTGAATGAAAGAAATCCATCGAACTAGCAGCACAAAGAGTCTGTTGTTTCACTTTATCCCTTTCACAGTCATTTTGGAGAAACAAGTGAATACTAATGTTCTTATTAATACACACGTATACACATACAACACCCAGACTCATGCTCTTAAGCCCCTGTGAGTTATGTGTGGCTTAAACTGCAAGGCACGAGCCCTGGTTTCTATGGCATTCCGGAACAGCAGACTGGAAATATTGCAGCATCATCAGCCTTGCTTATTTTAAAATACAGGGTTTTATTTATTTCTGTTCCTGAAGTAAATAATATATTCTCTGCAGTAGTCCCATTGCCATTTAATTTGATATTACATTGAATTTCTGTCAGGCTGCCCCTAAATTTTCCTTCTCTGATATGCTGCAGAGTTTTGTAATGAAAAAGTGTAACTACTTTACCTTTATGTTAAGGAAAAAAATCCTGAAAATATTTAACTGTGTTGACATGGAAATGTACCTGGTTACATTACACAGCTGTTACACCATTGGAAGGAATAAGACAGATCATAAACTCTTGGTTAATGCTTGACTCCATCCATTTATGGGCAAGTTCATTGTCAGATGGTGTTAGAAATTCAACAACATTATGGTTGCTTTTTATTCTTCTGTGTTCTTATCTGTATTCCTAGTCCTTATAAGCCAAGTGTGATGTCCCTTACCCCACAAAAAAAGAGAGAGAAAAAAGGGATGAAAAAAAGCTGCAGGTGAAATCAAAGAAATTCTTGGCATATTATGAAAGAAAATGACATTCAAGAGAAATTCAAGTAAGCAAATTCAGAACCGATCAAAAAGACTTTTTTTTTTTTGTCCAGCTACTCCTTTGCCTTAGAACTGATAGCTAGAAGGCAGCACTAGGGTTAGAGCTTGGAAAAAAGACTAGACATTCACCTGGATATTAAAATTATCTAGTTTTATATAGTAAATGGTAATAGTTTTTGGAATATGTAGCCTCATGCCTTATAGCATCATCTGTAAGGCATGTAAATCTTCCATCTATCACTAGAGGGAAACTTCCTAGTTTATCCCATAAGTGCTGTTTATATGATTTTGGAGGAGGGGAAAGGTTGGATCCTTTGGTGGAGTAAATGTTGGCAATTGTTGGTAATGCGGTAGCTGATAGGATGGACACCCCTCTTGGCTACTGTGGCCTTTCATATGTCTAGCTTTCTTCAGTAGAAGGAAGTGCTGGTTGGCCCAAGTTATACATTATAAGATGTACACTGCTTCCCCCCAGACTCAGTCTTGCTAGTCCACTAAGATTTTTTTTATTCAAATAATTAACTGAGAGTAAAAAAGGTGAAATGATAAAAAAGTGCACACTGGTCTGACCTCACTGGATTTCATGACTCCAAAAAGTGGGTATAGGAAAGCTGGAATTAAGGCTGCTGCACCAAGAGGTATCGCTTCAGAAACCCAATATACAGCTGTCACGATCAGCACATAGGCACACGAGGCTTCCTGTAGGGAAAAAGCACTGAGGTTACATGTTACTGACATACCACCTACTGTGAAAGCCTTTGTGAAAGCGTTCATAGGACTCATCAGGCTGAGGGTGCCTGGACTGCTTAAGGACCTCCCAAATTGCAGCTATTTGAGTGTGAAATCCAGGCTACCGCCTGAAAGGCCAGTTCCTGAAGAAGATGATGCTAAGGAAAGGCTTTGCATATAAACTAGGCCAAAACCTTGGGGTAATCTTATTCATTAGCAAAATAATGGTTCCAACTGCATTGATGGATTTCTTTGATTTAAATAACCCAATACCTATGAAATATTTCTTCATGACTCCTCAGATTGGGCCTGTGGGGCCTGTGGTATATCTACCTGGCTTTTTCCCCAGTATTGGGCAAATGCAGGAACTAGGAGTTTTCAGGATCAGATGAGAACTTTAACATTTGCTGTAGCATGGATAAAGCTACACAATGTCTCTTCTGGGAAATACTCTGAAAATTTGCTTTTTTTTAGACATTATAAAATCTTCATTTTTTTGTCAGTTGATATTATTTTCTCAGGTAATTTCTGCAGACCCTTGGGAAAATGCTATGGTCCTAAAGGACCTAGGGGCCACTGGTTCACAGGCTTAGTCAAACAAAATTTGCTGCTGTCCAAGGTTCTGGGACATGAAGCCATGACAACGTTGTGTTGAGCATTCACGGATAGCTGGCAAAAGATGCAGTAAGATGGTATCTCCAATAAAAATAACCGAAAAGTGGATATCAGGAAAAATAATTTCCTTGAATCAGATAAAATCCAATGATTTTAGAGACTATTAAGAATATCAGGAATGCTACTGGAAAAGTTGAGAAATTTAGCTCCGAATTGTTCCTTTACAGGTGGAAAAGTACCCATACTTTTCAATGTTCTGAAGCATTCTGAACCACATAAAAACATGCATACCTCTTTCTTTTCTTTAATTATTATAGAAGAACGTTTTAGGTTTTAAGGTAGCCAAAACAGATTTCACTAACCCTCTATGATTGGGTCCTTCAACAAAACATTACACTAAAATATTTTATTTCATTTGTAGCTTCGTTGCTATCAAGAAAATCCTATAAGAGAGGCTAGAGAAGATTGTGTTAAAATGGATAAGATCAGGGGGATTATTTTTTGAATGTTCATGGATTATGGAGAGTGCATTTTATAAAATATAATTGCTATACTGTTTGAAACTCTGAAGGGCTGGTGTTCAGTCTGTAGCAGCTTGAAGTGACCACTGAATAAAAACAAACAAATAAATGTTTCTGAATTAAAATGGAAATAGTTTTAAAAAGTGAGATGACAGAGATTAGACGTTTTTAGTAATCTCCTTTAGGAAGACAAAACTATTTTAGGTGTGAGTAACAGGACTGGCTGGCTCATAAACATTAGCCAACTTGCTGCTTAGTCAGTTTTAACTGCATTTGACTTTATGGTTAATATTCCACAGAGAGCGAAGTATAGGGTCCTTTTTGTGACCAAGTGACTATTTAACACATTTTTTGTTTTTTAACTCATTAACTTCTGCTAACAAACAGAAGTTATGCATGGGCTCTGTATGATGTCCTGCAGTTTTGAGGAAAAAAATTCTTTTAATGAAACAACGTTAATTTTTATTTTAAAGCAGTACAGATATAAGAACCAAGAGATATATTTTCACAAAATTCCCATAGTTCTTTTTATCCTAACCTGATCCTAAACTATTTTCTCCTGCCAAAAATATATTTCTCTCAAATTTCTTTGAACATAGACTGTTATTCTACATCGTCTGTCTATGTGTAGCAACAGACTAATAGTGGAAATGAAACAGGAAAAAGCGGAGTTGCACCTCTATCAAAAACCAGTTGGGACAGGCACTAAGCCTTTGTGTTTCCTATTTCCTGCTTCCACTATTTATTCTCTCAGTGCTCTAAACCAGCTCTTTTCCAAGAGTAACTAATTTAATCTCTTTCATTTAATAGAATTGAATTTATATATTTAATTAATGGTTACCAGGGCTACTAAGTACTGGATGGAAGTAATAGCAGTATAATTTTAAATGTTTTCACTCTTCTTACTTCTTCTTGTACAGCTGAAAATGAATGTTAAGCTCACCTAAGGGCTTGAAGCAGAGAATAGGAAAACACAATGCAATGAGCTCATATGTGATGACTGAAGGGACTACCACCTATTTTCAATCAGTCCCTTGAAGGAAAAGAAAAGAGGACCCAAAAGGAAGCCATGGCTAAAACTTTCACAATAAGCATCACACATAAAATTTTTGTAACTAAAACATCTGAGGATCTCAGAGTGATTGAAAACAAACTCTGCATTAAAGATTTGCCGACTTAAGGATGGTAATGCATACCTTGCATGCAGGCATGTGTTTAAGCTGTGCAAAGAAGAGGTAGTCCAGCCTCTGGTCTGCCACTTTTGAGCTGATAGGATCACACTGTAATTCACGCCCTTCAGCTTTTGTACATAAAAACAAAGATGAATGAAAATATTCCATCTGTGGCTGTTCAGAGCATGTTCTGTGCATCAGGGTCTATCCCACTGATGTAGCAAGTCAGGGTGTCAACATCACCTGATGCTTCAGATCTCACAGCTTACAGTATCTCTTGCTGCCTTTGGAGGAAGCATCCATGTGTCCTTGATTGGGCTTAGTGTAGCCACAGGATCAGTGGCCTCATGAGACCCTGCCCACTACTGACTCTATTGATGCGGCATGCTCTATGGTATCACCAATGGCTTTATGAAAAAATGTGGATAAAGCTAATAAATGAGGTAGAAATGCTCCCCCATCACTGTTAACAATGATGGAAAGTAAGATAGATTTTTTCAAAGATATAGCCTGGAAAGCACAGACTGGTTTTTTGTTTTTTTGTTTTTTTTTTCCCTGTATGTGTCATGGCCTGGAAGGTACTTATGGGTGTCCCAAACCTGCTGTAAAAGTCAGTTCAGGTATACATTTTGGAAAGGAAGAAGAATTAAAACAAATTTTCTCAGGTTTATTTTTTATCCAACCATTTCTTGTCACATAATACTAGAAAAGAAGCTGTGGAAATTATTCCCATAAACTTTATCTACAAACAGTTTTGAGTCCTCATGCTCTGTTTGATGTCTCTTGCCACTACACTTGTAACACTACTTTGACATTTCCAGAGTTGTGCTGATATCATCAAAGAAGATGCAAGCTGATTGCCTGCAGAAATTCAGATATAGTTCACCTAGTAATTATGATCTCTATAAGGCAGAAAACTACTATAATTGCCTGATAAATGAACATATAAGGAAGTCAGCCGGCAGCAAATTTAATCTTCAGGTTTAAGAAGTAATCTTAGTCAATGGGTTGTAATAAAGTAAATACTACACTAAAGCACTTGAGTAGTGTCCTGTCAACTGCATTTATTAGGTGTAGATGTTTTCCTAATGGCTCTATAAACATTTGTCCAGCTCTGTGTCAGATTCACAGCTATGCTTCACCATCTGCAGTCATCCACTTATATGCAAACTGAATCAAAAACATCATCTGATGGCTTTTCATATCAGTTTGCAGGAAAGCAACACTACAAGGTGCAGAATAATAGTGCGGAGGAGCACATACTGTATAATAGCAGTTTTTGCAGCAATACTGTCAGAGAACTTCTGTTTCAAAACCCATATAGTGTTATTACAATTCCCTTGGTTATTAGAGAATTTCCTTATTACATCTTGTGCCTCTGACTCCAGTAGTGAGTGAACATGAGTAACAACTTTAAGTGCAGTGAATCTCATGTTACCTAAGAGAGGTTCTCAAGGGATACAGAGCATGCTGCAGTTACAGTGCCATACAAGCATGTCACGGAGAATCTGTTCTTTATGTCTCCCTTTCGGTGACACTAAGGGAGATGAAACCCTTTTAAAAACAAGTTTCTGTAAAAAGGTGGGCCTTACTGTTCTCTGGAGAAAGAATCACTGTATGTCATTCATTCCCTCTCAAGACAGAAGAGATGAAAAGCTACTGTAAGAGCGCAGCCAAGATATACTTTGAAGTTCAGAGCAGGAAAACTCATTCGAACTGCAACGTACAATTCACTGGTGTAGTAACATTTCCTTTCTGTGAATCCTGTTTTTTCTTCCAAACAAAAACCTACAGTTTTATTTTTGAAAATGCATTCCTATTTTATAACATAGTAGTATTCATAAATCCTCTGGTGCTAGAAGGAAGAATTAATCTTTAGCAGGGTAGAGGAAGGAATGGAAATTGCTGCACCATTTGTCCAGATTTATGTCTAGCTCTGTGGAAGCCACAGCTGCAGAATTTTTAATACATTGCAAATGCTGGTAAGTTAAACATCACCATCTCTGTAATGTAGGAAAACATTGTTATTTTATGTTTGACAACTGCAGAGACATGCATAGAGAGGAGTTAGCCATATAGCCAAGGGCACTCAGTAACTCCAAAACAGCCAGGAATACATCTGTATTCACTTCCATTCCCAGGTCTATGTGTTAAGCACAGATTATTCCCTCCTTTGTGTTGTTGTGTATGTCTCTGAGCCATCATTTATTAGCCAATGCCAGAACTGCAATATTTCAGTAGAGGTGCCTACACTTGCTTTAAAATAGTGGATGCCATGTTTGGTTCCACGTGTCTGTCACTGAGTCCTAGATCCTGGCTCACTTGAATAGCTGTCCTACAAACTCACACGAAATAGAAAGTCTTTCCATGCATACTTGTTATTAAAAACTAAAACACTGGAAGCATTCATTTTAAACACCTCTCCCTAAAGAAAATTGTATGGGGCATGCTTGTTCTGTTTTCCACTTCCACACACACATATTATTGTAGAAAATGAAGAGATATAGTATCTCTGCCTTAAAATAGTACTTCACCTAGTTCTTCAGCTTTACTTGTGACATGACTCATGGTAGCTCTGTTTGTTACTGTGATGGCTCAATGAACTATATTTCACTGTACTTCAAAACTGAGTCCTTGATATTTCTAAGATCAATGGTTTTTTAGATCCTTTCCTTTCTTTTTGACCACTACATGCTTACACTGCCAGACTGCCTATTGTACTCAGAGGCTTTGTTAAAAAGAAAATGAAAATGTACTTACACTGCTGGGGTATAAGAGTGGCAGAGGAAGCAGCAGAAGTGGAATGAGAACAACAAGCAAGAGATTTCTGGATTGGAGAATCTCCTTCGCCATTGCCATACTCCTTTACTTCCTGATGGATTTCTTCTCCTTGGGTTTCTTCTTGGATTCCTCAGATAGTCCAGTTTCCAGTCCACGTTTTCCTTTATCTTTGCCTGGATTTCCCTGAAAGAGCTCTCTCTGCCTCGTTTCTTATTTCCACCAAGTCAACTCAAATAGCTTTCTTAATTTGCTTACTAGTCTGTTATTTTGAAAAGAAACCCTAATGATTTTTCTATTAAAAAGGCATTCAGTTTATGCAGGACTCAACAGCACATCCAAGTGATTACCACACCATAACATGCAGAGGTTTGCAAGTTGGAGCATAGTGATCTTTCAACAATTTTTCTTTTTAATTCAGAATCACAAACATAGCTGTGTTTCATCCTTATCTCTATGCTTTGAAAGTTTTTTTTTCTTCCATCAACTGATTTCCATCAATGTAATTTCTGTATTTATAAACTGGGTGGGATATCTTTTAGGATGCTTGTTTTTCTCCTATTAACTAGTCTGAATGTCTCAAATGTAGGTTTCTTTTCTCCTGGAAAATTATTTATACTAAAAACTTAATGTTCTCTGCACAGAAACAAACTTGCAGGTATTCTTTCTTAAAAGAAAGAAAGAAAGAAAGAAAGAAAGAAAGAAAGAAAGAAAGAAAGAAAGAAAGAAAGAAAGAAAGAAAGAAAGAAAGAAAAAACATTAAACTAATTCCAGCTCCTATTCTTCTCTGTTCACATTTATGTCTCTTCTCTATAATTTTGGCTTCTACTTTGAATCTACCTTTAGCCTACTTTTGCCCTGAGCTTGGAATTCACAGGGCAGCAATTCCAACACAGATTATACATGGTCTTAAGATAAAAAAAACTTCTTAATTTTTTTTTTTTTTTCCAACTGTAATTCACCAGTGAGGATCGCAGAAGGCTGTAGTTGCTCCACCCATTATCCAAAACCCAGTCGGGAAATTTGAGAAAATCAGCAGCCTCCTCTTTCTGACACACACAGAAATGTACAAAGAGACTTCTTTTCAGCTGATGAACAGTTGTTATTGTTTCAAGGTCCCAGTACCGATAAATAAATTATCATTGTTTTCTGGACAGTACCTTTTGTTTTTCATGCTTCTTCCATCTTGACCCATAAATGCCACTTATTCATAAGGCACGGGCTAATCTCTGACCTGATTCATGTGCCATCAGTAACAGTAGGATCCAGATTCAAATTCAGATTTTTTAGGCTTTCTACTCTGGTCTTCTATTGGAGAAACATTTCTACAGCTCTTCTGTGGTTAATGGTCTTTGTGGAGCAGAAAATACTGGAAATTTATGAGTGAATCTATTGACCCAGGTACAACCTGTAAACATCCATTCGTCCTGCATCTCATAGGAAGACACACAACTAAGGTTTTCCATGCACCCAAATCTATTCAGCTTGCCTATCATCTCTCCACACTCTGCTAGTCAGATAGAAGCTGAGCTCCCCAGGCTGAGCTGAGACGCTTCTGTAACACTGAGTCCTGGAGAGCTGGCAAAGGCGGACCTTTACCAGAGGAGACTGACTCAGCATAGGAGTCTGATGTGCAGTATGAATTCTTCCCATAATTCGTAATTGTATCTGAGACTGTAATGTTTCTACATCTTGAAACTGCCATCGAACTACAGCACCCTGAGAGCCTTCAGGCAAGTTTAGGAATTAGATCTGGAACCAAAAATCTAATTAATGTGAAGATTTTGGGTTGGGCAATCCAGCCAGGGGATTTATGTCTNTAAAATGAACAAAACTATACTTCATTTCACTTTTTTGTGATCTGTAAGGTCAAAGAGCGGATAAAAGATTCTATGTAGAGACAATGACTCTCTACCTCATGAGAGAATGACCATCCATACACGTGACTCAGTCTGAAGAAATAAGAAGCAAGCTGAGCTAGGGATAGCCAACAGTCTTCTCTATTTTAGGAGCAGAGAACCTGTGCCTGCATCTTAAGCAATACTGAGGGGAGGAAGCTGCCCAAAGCCCAGAGATCTGCCCTGAGGCAGAGTGTTCCTTTCCACCCGAATTCTGGAAAAAGCAGACACCTTCATTCCCATTTACTACCTCTTCCTTCACCTTTAGAGGGAAGAAGCTATGCCCCTTTCTCTGCTGTACCATTGATCCCATGAAGAGTTTCACAGATTGAGATAACCAGTTTTCCTTGCTTCCAGTCCAGCAAATCTGCCAAAATAGCAAATCTGCTGCTGAAATCAATGCAAGAGATATGCAATTAGTTTTATGTAAAATATTTTTATTATTACATTAATGATTTTCTGTTAAATTAACTTGGGCAGTCCAAGCACATTCCTGAGCAATAAATCTCTTTTCCTACGCTACACAGAATAATGGGAAGGGTGAAAAAAATTCAGAAAGACTTTATTTTCTGTTGAGGAGATAAAGTTTTCGATTACCGATTTGTAAGGTATGTATACCACAGGGTATGATTGGCTATTCAAAGCTATCTGTAATTCTTTTCTGAAGGGCCTACGATACTTACTGATGATTAAACCCTGACTACTGAACAGTTCTGTTGTGGGGTTGAGGAGGGTGGCTGGGAAGTATTTCTCTGGATGATGACTTCTAACATTTAATACTTGCTATGGTGCTCTTTCCTGATATCTTTGCAGATTTGGAGTCACGGGCTGTAAGTGATTTATGAATTGCCCTGGTTCCAGACTCTTCCAGCAAGCAGTGCTTCAGGGTGCCAAGAATCAGCATAGCTGGAAAGGCAGGAATGTGCTGGCATTCTGCTTCCCTCTGTTTATATAAAGCATGGGGTGGGAAGAAAACACAAACAGATCAACAGTGTTTTTGCTGAAGGCTTTAAAAGACATGTGAGTTGTAGTGCAAGGCTGCTTTAAGGGCGCTGAACTGTGTGTGCAAGTACAGAAGATGGAGATATTTGTGGCTCATAGTTTTGTGGCTGAGGTTTTCAATTTCCTTTATTGTATGCCAGCTGGGCTTTGAAGATGGCCAAGAAAAGTCTTCAGGTGTAAAAGTGCACCTACACATATATGTGTATATATGCAACAATGTACACCTATGCATATTCATACTGAAACTGCTAGGGAGGAACAGGATTGACTCTGACTTTTATACACTCTTTGTCCAGCTGTTTATGCCATTTCCAGTCAGCCCCTAACACTGCTGTGGGTCTACATTCCCCTGGGTGATTACCACACCCAGTGTGCTCTGACTGCTTGCAACGTTGCTGTTTGCTGCAACCAGTTGGTGCCGGATGGACTTTTTCAACTCCAGTCCTTTGAGTATCCCTGTTAAAGGACATGGAGTTTACTGTCCCTTTTGTCCAAGTGATGCAGAAGCAATTAAACATGCCTCAGAACTGGGTTTGGGGTCCTCAACTGCCCTTTACAGCCTCAGGTTTTTGTAATTTGCATCCGACTCCTTAAGATATTATGTAAATAGAGAGAGAGAGTGCTGGTATGAAAGGATGAAATATACTCAGCTGTTTTCCTGTGCTCTGGAAGAAGAAACACCTCTAATATCAATGGAGAGACAGCATTTGTATAACTTGTTGACAAAAATTAGGGGGGTTGCTATAGAAGAGTTTGTAATAATCTGTGGCAGTACTTCTACAAACAGGTTTTGCTATAAACAAGTACTGCTTTTTATCTGCTCCTAAAGTCACGATTTCCACCACTGGACTGGTGAACAGCCTTTTCTGCTAGATGGTCAGATATAATTGTTCCCTGAGTGAACAATATAGGATTCTTGCATGCACTTGCACACACACATGTGCAAACATACACACACACACAGGTGAATAGTATAATTTACTATCAAAAATGAGCCACACTGATGAATTCAGCACCAGGTATTTTTTAATCCGCCTTCTTCCCTTGCCTCAGAGGGATTCTGAAGCACTGGTTTAGATGATCTACGTTCAAGTGATAGAATCAGGAAAGTATTGTCATCGTTAAATTAAATGGGGCTTTTGTTTTGCCTTTGACTCCACTGAGGACAAATCCATGTTCTGTTCAAAAACAAAGGAGCAGAAGCAAAGTTGTGTGCAGATAGTAAAAGAAACATTGCAAGCTGTTTGGGAGGTTGGTTCTGGGGAGCAGGAAATATGTTCACAGGCATTGTTTGCTGCTGGTGTTCACAATGCCCTTTGCCTTCTGCAAATGTTATTGTGATTATAAACTGGCTCAGCCAAATGAAGTGAGTCAGACAGTGCTTATTTACAAGAATATTTGGAATTAATATATTTGCCATAATTTCTGGAGGCTGAAGGCTATGAATCCTCTTTCTTTTACAGAGGGCCTTTGCATGTCTTTTTAATACTCGTTTACTGGGCAGCCGAAATATGAACTTGTTTTCCCAGCTAGGAAAGCAGCATTCTCCAGAACATACATGTAAGTATGTGAGCATAAGCATCTTGTACTTGTGTATCGTTTATAGAAAATACACAGATTAAATAAGGGCATATCTGTCTGGGTTATACACCAGACTCGCTTATTTTCCTGTCACAGAACATGCCTCCAAGCCAGCACAAAAACAAACTCTGGGGACCGAAGATTTTTTTCCCCTTTTCCCCATTAAACTTGTATCTATAAAGTGGACCACAAGAGGGCGCTAGAAAACAAATAATCTGTCATGAAGCAGGTTATTAAACTCTTTATAGAACAAAGTGGTGGACGTGCTATGTGTGTCCCTTATCAACCAGCAGAGATAGCTGAGTTGTTGTATCAAGTCTCCTGCTATGATGGCTCTTCGTTGTATGGGAACATCAAGTCGTGCTTCAGGGCCTTGTAAAGACTGACAAAGGATTCAACCCAAGTGTCCCTCTGGTGCCCCTGGAACTGAGCAGCCCTATAGGCTGTGTAGACCATGGTCAGCACTGTCCTTTCAAAGTCTTCTTTCTTGAGGACCCTCGGGTAGGAGGACAGCCTGCTGCTCAGCCTGCGGATTTCTGTGATGCTCTTGGGGATAATCTCATTGCAGATGGTGTCAAACTCAGCAGCCTTCCTCAGCGAAGCCAGCTCCTCATCTTTGATGGAGATCCTCTGACCCTTGTCAATGTCAAGCTCAGCTAAAAGAAACTGGTATAAAATCAGAACACAGAAAGCTATTTATCTTCTCCAAGAAACTCTAGTCAAAGTAAACATGAATTAACAACCTGTCCTGAGGTCTTTGCTGTAAGTCAAATGGACACAAACCTCCCATAGCACTGGCTGGAGGTGGGGCAGACCAGAAGGTCTCTATGTGAATGTTGGGCTCCTCTGTTACCTACCTGGGAAAAAACTAGAGACAGGCAATGGGGAAAGGAGAGAGAAAGAGGAAAAGCAGGTAGTCTGTTGTCCAAAACAGGCACAGGTTACTGCTGGTGCCGCGTGGGGATTAGAGAGGTGGGGACAGCAGTACAACTGGGAAGGGCCATTTATCCTGACAGGGAGCAGCGGCAGCCTAGCTGTGTGTGAGATAGCACAGCAGTGGCTTCCCCGCCCATTCTTCTTGCTAGTACATCCAATGCCAGTTTCCCAAGGTGTAGGATAAATAGGTTTGACCCGTGCACATTCCTCAGTTGGGCCACTTTTCCTTAGCTAATCATGTGACACTGTTCCAGACTGTGTATTGCATCTGCAGTCTCCACTGCTGGGAAAGGGGACCTGAATAACTTTGAAGTGAAACAGTCATGCCCTTGGGATTACTCTGCAGTGATTGATATTGGTTGTTTTAATAGTTTAGACTTTTAATTTGGGACTGAGACTCAGACCAAAGAATTAAAATACATTGTGTTGCTAATATATAACTATTCTGGAAGAAAGTTACTTTTAGTGGAAAGACTCTAGTCTTTTCAGTGGAAAGGCTCTGTCTTTTACTTTGGCTGTCAGTGAGCAAGAACCCACATTTGAAGTACTGCAGGCAGCTGCTACCTGCTTAAGTGCTGGAAATGCTGAATTTGATTTCGATATGTCTGTTCCCTCCCTTCTGGTGAGCTACTATATAGTCAGCAATGGGTTTATGACTGGGATTAGTAAAAGTGACATGAAGACAGATAACGGATAACCCCATTATGAACAGTAACCACAATCTTGGTTAGGGCTACAGGTACCGTCTGCTCCCATATACTGAACCTCATAAAGCAGGACCACATCTTCCAGGGAGTTTTGTAGCACTGGATTAAGGAAGGCAGCTGAGGACCTCTTCAATCGCTGAGCAGCTGGGTAAAGCACAGCTGGAAAATAATAATGGGAAAAGAGAGGTTCCACAGGGTGGCAAACGTGGAAAAGAAGTACTTTTCAGTAGTAGATTCAACCAAAGAACCACCAAAACCACTGTACAGTATAATTTCTCACTGTAAATAAAATGGGCCACATGGACTGTTTTGGTTGTAATCTGCTGGGGATAGAGGTTAGCTTTCTGTTCTGTATCTATACAGTGTTCAGCAGAGACTGGTTTATGATCCAGGCCTGGGACTCTGAGATGCAGCCACAGTGTAAGGAATAATGATGATAAGTGCAACAGCATAGCCTGAAATATATATTCTTCTCCTGGCTCTGCAATGGGAAACCAATACTGACCCTCTCCATACAGCCTATGTTCTTCAGGCCATTCTCCTACTATCACACTTCAAAGACCCTAAGTTTCTCCTGGTTTCAGCTGTCTAAACATTGATCTCTCCTTCTTTGGTAGAGAGCTCCTCCAGAGAGTAGATTACTTCATCTGTCCTGGGTATTTTATTTTATCTGGAAGGAGTGACTCATCCTTTGGAGATTCCTATGTCTCTTCATTGAGCGTGGTACCAGCTTGGACAAGACAGCTAAATTGAGTGAAGTGAATCCCAGTTTATTATGACTTTAATACTACACAGTCTTATATCTAGACACAGCCCAGTCTGCCACAGTTAGATATTTATTCACTGTTGCAAAGTGCACTATGTATATTGTCTCAGAGAAATAAGAAAGAAAACGTACTTATCTCCCCTGAACGCCAGTGGGGTAAAGCATTTACAGAATCAATGACCTGTACAGTCAAGTGTATAGAAAACATCTGATGCTGCCTTACAGATCACCTAAAAGCTTTGAGTTACTATAATTACTAGTTAGGTACTATTAAAAGGTATAAATTCCTTAATTCCTTTTGGAGTTCGGGAGGAAAAAAAAAGTTTTGTTCAATGTTATATGTATACGATGTGGAAGTTGATGTTTAGGTAACCATAGTTTGGATTTGTTGGATTTCTTCTAATACCTGGAAACAGGAAGTTTTTGTTGTTGTTGTTTCTCGTTGCTTTTTTTTTTTTTTACTTGTTTGTTTTGTTTTGTTTTTGTTTGTTTTTTAAAGCCGTGCTTACATGATTACTGGTGTATTTTCTCATAAACTTCACTTCTAAACTTTAGCTGTTGTTCAACACTAGATAAATTTGGAAACCAATTTAAACAAGGAGAAAAAAAGTACTTTTGGAAGGCATTATGATCTCCATCCTGCCCCATCCCCCAAAAATAAAAGATAAAAAAAAAGTAGATTTCAATAGTTACAAGTAACATTTAATAGAATATTCAGCTTATTTAAATTTCTGAGAAGTTTTATCCCACCCTCTATCTACCATATTTTTCCATGAAATATTTTTACTAGCTCAATTTTGTCATGTTTTGCCAGAGTTCTTGTGATGGATTTTGCACTCTGCCTGTAGAAAACCTGAATGTAGTCTAAAGCTCTCTCTGCTGGATATGCAAAAAAAAATCTGCAGTAACTGTAATTATTTTATGGAAAAATTGTCCTTGCTTCCTGACCACACAGTTCCCCAGACAATTTTCTTCTTTGATTACCCAAGCAGATCACAAATATGCAGTTCCTTCTAAACTCTGTAGCCTAAATGCATTCCTGTTTCCTGGACTATTGCCAGCTGTTGACTTTGTTAAATTTTGACTTGTTAATGATATTTAAGTTCTTATAATGCAAGGAGAAAGAAACCAGACCCTAAGAGATTTAGTTAATTAGGACCTTTGCTATCTGGCATAAGGAAAATTAATTGGTATAATACCATGTATAAAGTAATTCATGCATGACCCAGGAAAGGATGTTTTGGACTTGAATTAGCTGGGGAATATAGTACAGGTATAATAGTTTACTACTTTGCAACAAACATACTGCAGCTGAGTACTACTAACTGTAAATGCATCCTACAGTGATGCGTGTCAGGCAATTTGGTAAAACGCTCAAGGAGCTAGGTGCTTTGTATCAAATCTATGTGAGTTTAGATTAAAACTGCCCTAAGAAACTGAATGGTACTTGCACAGTATGTGACTAAAAGCCTGAAGGAATGAATGCACCAAGTAAAGGAACAGACGTGTAGACAAGTACTTGGTCTCTGCAGTAAACTTTCCCCATCATGATGCCTTTACCACATGAGCAAATTGTCGGGCCCAGCTGAGGAAGTGGTAAGTTTGGGACAGGTCAAAAGCTGCCTGCAGGTTCTGCTTTGCAAGTATGTTTGCCTTCATGTGAGGGGTCAACTCAGATCTGCTCCATTTGCTCCTGCATAATAACTGTTTGGAGGACCATGAGAGGGATGAAGTGATCAAAAGGACAGGCATCTCCTAGGTCCGTTCTTCACCTGGCAGTCAATATGCCCTCTCTTGATAACAACCTCCTTTCTAGCATCCTTCCTATCTCCTTCCTGATCTTGGAGAAGAGAACCCAGCTTTCCTACTTCCTGGGTTTGACTCAGCAAAATTGGCTGACCACTGGCAAGTGGGGCTATCCACATTTTCTGCTGCTGCTCCATCACTGATATTCATCACTCTTGCTCGGAGCTTTGCCAAGACATACTGGAGCTATTTCATCTTTTGCTATTGGCAGTTGGAGAATGCAATTGAGTGCTTGTGAAACACTTGAAACTTCAAGCACTAATTGCTGAGTAATTAAAACTTTTATTACTGGGCAATTAAAACTCTAATTACTAAGCAGCTGGAAGAAATCCAGCCCCTAATGGTGACGATTCATTTTTATCTCTTTCATGTGCCCTTTCAAAGGAAACAGCCCCAGAGTGCAAAGTACCTATACATATGCAGATGGTTACATCTCAAACATTCTCTGAGCCATGGAAAAGGTGTCTGTGGCATTGTGTTTCACTGCTGTTATGCTTATTGTCATCATAGTGATCACTCAGCTTTCAGGCAAGTGCAGATTCCTACAACGGGGCTCTGTGAGGATTCATCAGATTCAGCCCATCACCACTCACCCAGAAAAGCCTCACTTAAGGAATCCTCAGGATACTGAATAATATATTATTGATTTAGTACTGACCCGCTTGTAAAATCACAAGTGACATCTTGGAAGGCAGTTGGGTTTTCCAAACCAACTGTTCCCAGGATGATGTGGATTAGTTTAGGAGATTCAAAGGGACAAGAGCCTGAGTTGCTATATTGTGAGAAAGGGCTTTGTATGCGTGTGAGAAGCATACCATCCTCTGTCGGGGCCAGACTAGCACTGACTCCCTGTTCTTATTATCTTGTTCCCAAAACATATTAGACTTAGTTACAGTTCTTACCAACTCTACTCAGAAACTCTTTCTGAGCTCATTTGTGTTTGTCATAGTGATCTGATTTTCCTGCTCCACATTTTATTTCAGTCCTTCCCTTTCTCTCTCTTACTGCATAGTAGTCAAATCCTTCCACTATCACTCCTTCCACCATCCTCTCCATGAATTCACAAGTTCCTCAGAGACCTTGTAAGCATTTAGAGCAAGTACTCTCTGACTTTTGTAGTACTGATTTAACATGCAAGTTTAGTATAAAAGCTGAAACAGAGAAAGATGTGCAGCTAGTTTCTTCATCTGGTGATCACAAATTTCACTTTAAAATTTTCTGCTGACTTTACTTCCTTCTGCATTTATTTTCAGATCTGATCTAAGTTAGCTGGCAATATCGATAAATAACAGAAGAGTTACTATATCTTTACCATTTTCTTCTTCAAAAGAAAGTTCCCATCTCTTTACTATTTTCTTCCCCTTATCATAGGAAGATGCAGACCAAGGTGCATAATTTTATGGTGATGAAGCAGACAATTCTTTTCAATGGCAGTAGCTGTGAACGTCTGAGGAGAGGAGATCCCCAGTCAATACTTACTGACAGAGAAGGCCCAAACCAGAGCTCTAAGGCAATGGACAAACTCCTGTTGATGTATGGTTTTTACTTCTGTTACAAATTTGTTGAGAGATCTCCAACTGAGTTATGGGTGCTTCTGTTTAAAGGGCTGTGCGGTCACATAATGAAAAGCTTATGATGCATGGTGACGAGGTAGGAAAAATAAGGTTTTGATTAATCTTGCTGAAAATATTTTTTTATTATATATCTGTGTACTAACAGGCTCATCCTCCTCCAATTCCCTTCTTTAGACAGGCCTTATGAATGCTCCCAGATCTGGCTACCCCCACTGCCCACCAAGGCCTCAGGGATGGAGGGAGATGGGAGCAGTGTGATTGAACAAGGCTGCCTGCTTCCAGCCCACCTGCCTGACCCCAAACGGCCTCATCCTGTGCCCTGTAATGCACCACTGCTTGTGTCTGAAGATGGTTAGCAGCCAGGTCTAGTCCTGAGGGTGGCTGAAAGTGCCCCTCAAAATGCAGTGGAAGAGTACCCATCTTCTTTACTGCTCACTGCAGGAGTGCAGCCACTCTCGCACGGCTGCTGACTCAGCTCCACTTCTCCTTAAGGACTAAGCAGGTTTTTAAACAAGAGCTGCAGCAGAGTTTGCCAACTCATTGGCCTGTTTCTAATTATTTAGCTCACAACAGCTTAGAGATTTCTTTACTGTTTAAATGTAACGTCAAGTCTGAAGCTGTTAATAGATTTATTTTTAAGATATTTTCATCTTTCTTAAGAACTCTGCCAGAATTTTCTAGACTTTATTATCCACAACAGACATTTGTGATCCTCTCCCAGATTTTCCATGCAGTTTCACTGGTGAGCGTATAGGTGTTTGGTTTTGCTTTCCAGCCCATGCTCCTGCTCATGGTGTTTTTCTCTCGATTGCTGACGGTGATGCGCTTGCTCAATAAGTACAGAGCATAGCTGCACGACTGCTGAATTGTCCGTGCATCATCAACACCTTTTTCCTCCCCTACAAAAAGGTATCAAGCCGAGAGCAAGAATCAGGCCCTATGTGGGCCATCCCTCCAAAGCACATACAGCACCCCGGGGCTCCAGGGCATGAACCCAGTTTAACTGGAATCGTGACTCATTAGAAATTATTTTGATTGACTTCAGGGCCATTGGAAAGGGCTATATAATTGCTTTAGCGGGACCCCTTTCATGAAGGACGAGAGGAGCAGTGGAAGAAGAGACTGACTCCCTGCAAACAGAGCAAAGGATGTTTGCCTGTTGGCATACAGGAAGGCAGTGGCCCAGCTGGAGCTGTCCTACAAGCCAAATTCAAGTCTGCAGCTGCCAGTTGTGTCCTTCTGTCTTAGATTATTAGAGTCTGACTCCAAAGGAACTGGTGAAAATCATTTCTTTTGGCAGCGATGGATTTCTGGGACGAGCCCCCTGTATCTGAGATTACAAGAAAGAGAGTTGCTGCGCAGGCAGTAATGGACCAGAAAAAGAAGAGCCATCTTTGAAACTCCTTTACATGTTTGCCAGCGATTATAGCGAAACCATATTCTTTCAGATAACCACAACCATCTTCTTACTGCAAGCTCACAACCACCACTTGGTCAAACTCAGTAGTATTTGATCTCTCACGGCAAAAGTTTCCCATTTTTGCCCAAAGCTTTTGAAGTCCAGATTCCTAGATCTTGCTGAAAGAAGTTAATGCATCCCAAATTATAATGACAGAAATTTTTCTCTATTTTGATGTATTCTATTGGTAAACCAGAGAACAAAGGTTATTACTACAAAACAGCTTCTCAATGCTGTGACTGCATTTGTGCATGGAAAAAATATGCTGCCCAGTGCATGAAAGGAAATAAAAATGTAAAACTTGAGAAGTTAATGTCCATGAAGGCACAGTAAAGTATGTAAAACTCTTTTTTTGTTATTAATTCTTTGGCTATTATTTTTTGTTCTGTCTTATAACAAGCCCAGAGACACACAGCATTTGAATTATACTCCAGTAGTATAGTAGCCTAAAAATCACATGGTTAGAAAAGAAAACTAAAAAAAATTGTGGCCTTACTGGTTTTTTTTTTTTTTTTTTAATGCCAACTTCTGCAAGAGACAAAAAAAAATCAGCTCCTAGGCCAGATGCATAACCCTTTTAAGCTTGCTCTTAATCAGTCTGGAGCATATGTTAGTTCCATTAGGGAGCTGGATATTTTCTTGGTGTCATGACATTTTTTCCTAACCTGCCTGGGATTTGCACTAAACGGATCTCAGCACACCCAGAGGATCTTGTCAAAAGAAGATATTTGTTGATGACCTGATAACAGATTTTCTCATTTCTTCTTTATTCAAGAAGAATTCATGCATTTGCCAAAGCATATGAACTGAACACTGCCTGCAAGCTGGTTGTATAGGCAGACACAGCAGCAGCTTTTACAACACCAAGTAAAAATTTTTAGTGATCTAGGTTGACTGAATTTGTTGTGGAGGCTGCTGGGCAATTCCCAGACATCACTGTTACCCTTGGATCTTATGGCATATATCTGAAATACTCACAACAGGATTTTCTTTCATGGTGTATGGTGTTGTTTTGACATTGGTCTCTACCTTTCTCCTTGACCTATACACTGCAGAGGAGAAGAGGGCATGAGTCTCAAAGTCTGCATATCCTTGAGGAAAGCTTTTTGCTTCATGTTTCTCTTTGATTATCTCACTTATGAGTGTTTGCAAAGAGACCAGAAGTATATTTTATACATAAAGAATTTTAATTTTGGCTGGGTTGCTCCGTTGCTGGTGTAGCAACTCACTATCCTCAATTAACCGCCTCAGGCTGACTGTGATATTCCTGTCCCTACTTTCCCGCAGTCATTCAAAGTCACTAAATATTTTGCTGCCCTCAGCAACTACCTGTTTTGGGTCTGGTGCATAAGCATTTTTTCCTCCAGAGTGAAGTGGTGTTGGCCTGTAAGAGGTGTGTGGTGGGCAGTGAAAGTTGTAATCCACAAAAAGTGGAGTGTTAGTAAGTGATGAGCAGGTTTATGTGCAGAAATCCTATTTCTCTTCACTTCTTGTCCTGCACTTGTCTTGTTCCCTGAAGGATGTGTGTTCATCACCTGCTAGGTGTTTAAACTGTCCTGGGTCTGCAGCCTCTGCCAGGACAAGACCTGAGCTTTGACTGGCCAGGACTGCAATGGAGTGTGCTCAGGCATAGTTTCTTTATGCTCCCAGACATCTTGCCTTCCTGCACAAAACTGCTGTATTAGAAATAATTGAACACGTTCCTCTAGCACAGGAGAAATAAAATGAGTGGGAAGCTGGAGGAAGAGTAAGAGGAACAGAAAGACAGGAAGCACAAACAGATAAACAGGCAAACAAAACTAGAAAGACAAGAAAAAAAACACTGCAGTGCTATAGGCCAGCTTCTGAAACCTGTATGTGGAATTGCAGTTACAAAAGTAGCTCCCATGACAAGAAGTACTATGCAAAAACCTGTGCATTCCAGCTTTAATACATTAAAATCTCTATTACAGGGACATGAAATCCCAGTGCCTCTTAGGAGAATGCAATAGAAAGATGGAAAAGACATTTTAAATATAAACCAAGATGAACTAACACATTTTTAAAAGCAGCTATCAAGAGAATTCTCTTCTTTGTACTTTCAGCTCCATATCATCAGTATCTTAGCTCCAAAGAATAAAATTAATAATGGTAATGATGTCTTTTTTTTTTTTTTTTCCTGCCTGTTGGCTAACTGTGAGAATAGATATTTGTTTCTTCTTTAGTTATATATGGAAGGTTAATGGAAAAAAAACCCTCCATCTTGAAAGTCTGAGTTTTGTCAGTAAGGAAACAGGAAGTAGATCTCCCTACAAAAATCAGTAACAGGCAACACTGTTATTAGAAAACAAAAATAGTTTTAAAAACTTAGAATTAATAACAGGTTTTATTTAATTCCTTAGTTAATGATCTAATCAGTTTTTTTTTCAAAGTTACTTTTTATTATTTTATCTCCTTTTAAGGAAAATATACTTTTTCTAAGCGGGTGTCTTAGTTCTATAAAGTATGACCCAATCCACTTTATACTTCTGCACTTCATAAATATCCTGAGGTATGTTAGATTAGACTAGATTAGATTAGATTGATGTGCAACAGATTTCCTGTATTAAACAGGAGTAGTAATATCCTTTCTGGTTACTTGGCATGAGTAAGAAATGGAAAGGTGTGTTAGAAAGATCAAAAAAGCCTTCTGTTTACAGAAGTGGATACTGTTAGATAAGGAAACAGCCCACCTGAGCCTGTGACTGTGAGAGAAGGAGGATATTTTTACTTTTATGATTTAAGAAAATGGTCTGGAAGATATTGCTAGCATCAACCAACTGAAATGGTCTCAGAATTTATTTCCTCACATGGAATTTTCATTACACAGCAGTTTTACCTGTTCATGGCCTGGAGCAATGCATGATGCATTATCTATTCTTCCCTTGGTCATGAAGAGGGGGTCCCTACCTGGAATTATTTATGCTCATAAAAACATGCAGACAGCCAAGAGAAGCCTTTAACATACTGGAGCAAAGCTGCTACAACAGATATGAAGAGAAAAAATACACACACAGAAACTGAAGGAAAGAAGAAGTGAAATATTGTGTCCTTCGGTTTACTACCATAGCTCCAGGAACAGGAACTGGGATAGGCTATGGTAGACACTATGTGAGTGAAGTGCAGCAATAAAGAAAGGAAATATTGATCCTGTTGCACAGACCTCACACAGAGGCAATAAGCAATTTTAGAAACACAAGAAACTTCAGGCACAGGTGGACAACGAACTAATGCTTTATATCTCCTTCCTCATTGCAAGACCACCTCTCCTTCGCTATTTGCATCACATTGCTCACAGGAACTTCTCTCCAAGACCCTTGTATGAGAGGAAAACATAAAGCAATCTTAATTAAATGAATCTGAAAATGTATCTTACAAATGAAGGTATATAATGATGATCCGATCTACTTTCAATTCTCCCATGAAGGGAAGGAGGGAGGGAAGAAATGCAGCCAGGTGCTGGTGTTTCAGCATCGAATAGTAAGAAGAGCCTTTATTACATTTTGTTGTAATTTCTTTTTCAGTCAGGCTTCCTTGGTTTCCAGGCAGGCAAAGGTGACTGTGCAGCTACAATTTTGCTGAGGCTGACCTCATCACAGCTGCAGCTGCAAGAGGCAGTCCAGCACACCTGTCCCACAGTCACGCTCTCCCTCCTTCCCTTTGTGCCGACACTACTTTGTGCAGCCACACAGTGAGCCAAGTCAGGGATCTGGCTGGTTGTGAATGAAGGCTAAAAGCAAACCAAAAAAAGCAGGATAGATTTTAGCTGCCTTGTTCCCCATCACAACTGCTACGCCAGCAGCACTCCTCCTTGTGAGCAACTCCCAATGCAAATGTGGTCCAACTACTCTTAGGACATTTGGTGATGATTCCAGTTCTCAAATGATGTAAGGATGGATGGCAGCCCTGGTTACCTCATGGTTACACACCCTTGATCTAACCACCACGCTCATGGGCTCTTTTCTGAGGATGGCCACCTCACCTAGTGCAGTTACTTCTCCTGCTAGAGATAAGGATAGGCTGCAGTACCACTAGCTGCCAGCCATTTCTTTCCCTTCTATGCTTACAACCCCCTGAACTTTTAACAGTGTAAATTCCACTGGCACAAAGAATATCTCAAATTTATTTTAAGCATGAATGCTGAGAAAGGAATCAAGCGTCCAGTTTGAAACACAGACCTAGCAGGGAGCATAATCATGAGTGACAGTTCAGATTCTTCAGTGGAATTATGTATTGCTGTTGTTGACCTGTCCCATAAAATGTCTGTTCAGAGAATAGGAACAATATAATGTGCATTAGCTAGACAACCAATATATATAGATTTAGAAGCTCCCTCTGAGATTAGCCTGCCTTTTAAACTGGGAGAATGGCTGTCCCCTACTACATGCTAGAAAGAGAATTAGGAGATTTCTGTCTCCTGATGTCTTCCAGTTCAATCTGTCTGCCTTTTCTGCATTAATGAAACACAATGCACTGGATCTGTTGAAAGGGCCAGTGTACGAAATTCTATGCAGGTGGCCAAATTAAAAAATACACAGGCCTTCTGACTTTAAATCTATGGCCATATGATCTACAGATTAGGATTCTTGCTATTGTTGGTTGAGTTGCCTTGTGGTGAATTATCATGTGGGAACTGTCCCACTGAGATCATGGAACTGTTAGCTGAGGGAAAGAAAAACTGAAGAAATGATAAGGACCCTAAAATTATTCACTTAAGCCATTTGTGAATAGCTTCAACCAGCAAATAAATTCCAGCATTTGACTGTGGATCTGGGAACTATTATTAAACTGATAACAAACTATTTATTATTTTAATTGTGCATGAACTTCTCACCCACATATAGTGGCACGTGTGAAATGACAAGCTATTCCTCAGACTAATTATGTATCAATGTCACAGCTCAAAATTGAGGACAAATAAACATTATGTTGTTCATCATTTCTTCTCCCTGATTAGAAAGAATCAGAATTATCTTCCCCTTTCCGTCAAATCCCCATCCAAGCTGAAGTAAATCAGTAGGAGGAAAATACATAAATCCCACTTCTCTGCTTCCTCTGCTCTGGGATTTCACTTTTTCTTCACAACACAAAGAAACCCCAGCTGTCTTTCCAGCTGTTCATTGAGCTCCAAATGTCAGTGCACCTGCTGCTGGTTTTCTTAATGACATGAATATGTGCTGGATAGAGAAAATGTATAAATCAGCATTGCCCAATGAACAAAAACTGGGGGGATACCATGTCCCTTTTGTGAAGAAATGAATTGTTTCTAAAGGTTATGTCTTTTCAAAGCATTGTGTACTTTCTAGTAGTGAAGATAAATTCAAGAAGTCAGAGAAAGTAACTGAGAGCTGAAGATGGATTCATGTTATGTTTCTGAGCTGGACTGGTACAGCTGTTTTGCCACCTGAGCAGATCACAGAGGGTGAAAAGCCATGCTGTATCCTTGGCTAGGATGCAGAGGGGACCACATGTTTCTTCTGGAGTGGTGAGGGAGGGTTGTGGTGAGAAGAAATCTGTTCTGTCAGGTTCAGACGTGCACAAATGTCTGGGTCCCATTGTGTTAGTTTCTGCATCTGCATGAAAATAATACTAAAAAAAAATGAATGGAACTCAAATATAATCATCCACAAAATCTAATTGGCAGATTTCAATGTGTGCAGATGCAATGGTGGGCCAACAGAATTTCACCAATTTTTGTGATATTGTCAGAAACATAGCAAAGAAATCTGAAGGATGAATGCAAAATGGACTATTTTTATAGCTGCCTCCCCCACTCCACAAACACATACATGGGATTTCCACTTTGCAAAGCTGTGATTTTTCTACTGCTCCTTGTTATTTCACACTCTCCTAAAATCTGAATATTCTTAGATCTTTCAGGTTCCTCAATCTGCTGAGATCGATGTACAACTGGATTCACAATCAAATACAGAAAGTCCTGCCAGTACCTTGAGTACTGCAAACTGCTAAAGGCAGCTGGACGCCATGGACAAAGTCCTCATATGACCTGAGCTAGCAACACCAGCCCAGTGGTGCTGCTCTGGGGGCAGCCAGGTCACAGAGGGCCCTGTGCTGTGAAAGGCATATTTGGGATCAAGGGGAAGAGAAGAAAGTTAGATTCAGGCTTCCAGAAACCTTACAGTCAATAAAATTACTCAAATATCTTGTCTTCTGAGGACAGGACCTGAAAGGTACCAGACGCTGACAGCTGCTCCTGAAATGAATGAAAATTCAAAACTCAACACTTTTCGCTGCTCCATGTCCTGTCACCTACAGATATCTCCCAATGGTTCCCAGGCAAGAGGACCCTGCCAATTTGTCCCGAATATTTGATTCAGAGATTTTCTTTCTTTCCTTACAGTCTCTTCTCCTAGAGTCTTTTGAGATGAACTTGTAAAATGGATTTTTGCTTCCAGTAAAATAGTCTAAGTAAATGTTTAAGGAAAAAATGCTATTGATCTCATACTCTGTACTTAGGAAGAATGAAATTGGAGAAAGGGAAGAAGATTTGATTTCCAGTGAAAACATCTAGCATGTTGCTGACTGAAACCAGCTGGGAGTTTATTCTTTGGCTCAACTCCTCTGTGTGTGGGGACTGGAAGACACTATGACTTCTAAACTAGGAGCAGTTTAGATAAGTTGCTGCGATACACTGTAAATATCATCCTGCCTTTTCCTGGATTTGGGCTTTCTTCTCACTGATTTGAACACTTTGAAGCTTTCATAATGAAATGCGCTTGTTTAGAAAAGTTTCTGCCAGTATGTATACACTCAGTGGATTGTTATTATAAGCTGCTAATGAAAAATGTTTAGTTCATTCCGACTTTTGTTGTCTTGTGTCTAGAGAAACACTCTTTGTGAAAACCAGACTTCATCATGTGATAATTCTGTATGACACTTCTTCCTCAGCTTGGTGGTAATGATGATCACCAGGCAAGATTATAGAGATCATCTAGATCTGAGCATGCAATTGATATTCATCTTATGCCATCATCATATAACTTCCTTTTGTCATATTATGGGAATTTTATTATTGATACGGCCTATAGGTCAGAGGCAATCACTACTGAGGTACTGAAACAAACATAACACATACAACAAACTGATTATCTATAGTGGTAGATTGACATTTAGCATGGCCACAAAATGAGTCAGGGACAGCTTGTCCCCATATTTATATTTCTAAATGGGAGCTGCAGTACTCTTTAAGTTCTGTTTTGACCTCTGAACACTGCACAGATATTAAAGATGAAGCAAAATGCAAACTAGGTGGCTGAGCTCCTCAGACACACTGGATTAGCAGCTGTGACACATTGCATTGTGTTACAGATAGCACTCCAGGTTGTTGTGAAAGGGACATTCAGAAGGTAATTTAAAACTTCATATAAATAACGCATGCTTTATTTTGTCACAAAAACGCCTATAAAGAAATGCACTGGATTTTGAAAACAGTAAAATGAAATATATTTAAGTAGTTGCTCCCAGCTGAATTGCAGCTAGAAGGACCAGCACTCTTTTCCACATTAACAGGCAGGCATTCAGGGGATGCTGAGGTCCAGCCTGAGGTTCAGCAGCATTCATGCATAGAGCTGTCAGGGGAGACACGTTTGTTTCTTTGACGGCTGTTGTCTTGTTTGGCTGCATGAACTCAATCAGGAGTGAAAAGCACAGGACATCACGGTGGTACTGAAAAGCTAGCTGGACATGATACACACGTCTCTTTGATCAAGTAAATAGAAAGGAGGGATGAGTATTGAGTATTTAACACATAAGATGAGTTGGTTATGTTTACCTCACTGATAAATATGTGCAAGTAGAAATTGAGCTCTTCATTGACGATGCTGTTTTGCCTGAGTCCCCATATGTTCCTTTGGAGGACATATATGCACATATTGTTCTGCCTCAGACTTCACCTCAGCTGGACAGTGCTGGATGTGAGCAGCATACACAGAGATTAGTGCTAACATAACAGGATCTATGCTGGAATGTCCGTGGCACTTGCAGTTAGTCATTCACGGTTTGAAGGACATCCAGAAATTCCCAGCAAAACATCCAACAGCATGCTACCTAAACACAATTTCTGGCTAGAAAAGGAATGTCTTTCCAGGGAAATACAATTTCTTACGGTGTCACTAAGAGTTAGCTATACAGCAGGAAGACTCTTTAAAGACAGACTTCTTCAGAATCTGAAGTCCACAGCATTTCCTCACTGTGAACATGAGAACTACAACACCGTGACACGACAAGCCCCCAGTCCGTGTGATGGCTGGCTTGTGAGTGCCTTGTCTTTCTCAGCCCCACTGATAAACATTGGAATCTTCCTCTCAGCTCTCTGCATTCCTGGAGGATTCCCTCCATCCACTACATGCAGCATGGCCCAGACCTCAGTCAAGCAGCTGCTGTCTTCCCTCTGTGCGTCAGGGCTTGGTTTTAGGGTGAGGCAGAGCATGATGAGAGACAGGAACTTGGTGCAGAAAAGCAAGAGGTTTAGGCAATGCAGGGAAGAACTCCAAACCCAAGCCAGAAAACAGGTTTGGGCTGTTTTTGTTGTTTGACACTGCCCTTTGTGACCTGAGCCTAACTGGGTCTGATTGTACGAGATTCCTATTATTGGGGATCCAAGAGAGGAAAAATCCTTGGATACTTTTCTATCCCTGTATCATTAAGCGGATCCAACTGAGCTTTGGGCTTACTAAGTACAAGCCAAACTAAGTCTGCCCTTTGAGCCCTGTTTATTAAAAACCCTGGTGGAAGAAAACAATAAAACAAGCTGTGTGTACCCTTTTATCATTAGACTTATCACCTTCCAAAACTTTCTGCCAAACTGGCATGGCAATCCAGAAAACCAGAAGTTGCTGTGACTATGACAAATGAATGGTTTCACTTAAAACATGCTGTACCATATTAGGATGTCTACAAGTAGTGTTTAACTGGAAAGGGAGTTTGTTCATTGCCAAGCCATGAACAATAGCAGTAAATGAAAATGAAACATGCGTTAAATGCCTTTTATTTTAGGAGGGGGTTTAAGTCACAAACAGTTCTCTCAGACATAGAATCTGCATTTAATAAATAAATTCAATAAAAAAATGACTTTGTGCCTCTTTAGAGCCAGGCACAAACAAAACCATAATGTCACGGCTGTAAGCATTATGAAAACCAATGAGGAAAATGAGGACTTGTAGAACTTCATCCATTGCTCCAGGGACTAATAGGGGGAAACAGGGACATGTGCAGCTGTGTCGCTGTGACTATGACTGATGTTATTTGGAGAGGATGACTGGTATTAATGGGGAATGCTGTAGCCCCATAACTGTGTAAAAGCAAATTTCTTGCAGCAACTTCCACAGGAAAAAAAAAAAAAAAAA
>VXAL01003266.1:84243-123783 GCA_013399475.1 Chauna torquata | reverse complement strand
AAAAAAAAAAAAAAAAGACTGTTTCTTGGGCAGTGGAAAGAGTTCCTTTCATACCTACACGGTTTAGAAAGCTCAACGGGAGGCAAACAAAAAGAGATGTGTGGAGACCTTGACACATTTCTGATTCAGTAACAGTAACTTTACTTTTTACACTGTGACCAGTGATGAATTGACCTACTGTATCTCAACTCCTGGTGCGCTGGGAGGCTGGTGGGGACCACAAGCAAATGTGAGTCCTGCGTGTATAAGAAGGGGGCTGGAGCTGTAAGTGCCAGCTCCACAGAAATGCAGCCATCCCTTGAGCCTGAGAAGCAGACAGATAAGATGAAGACCAGCTGTGACAGATGGACATCTTCTGAAGAGTGGGTTCAAATGGGGATGCATACCACGCTGACAAGGGGGTGAACGCTGCCCTAATCTGAAGCATATGTGTGCTTTAATCTTTTCCGTCCATATTTATCACATTTTCTCTCTCCCTCCACTTTTCCTTTCTCTTCCTCCGTTCCTCTGACTCATACCACTTCCTTCAATTTGCCACCTTTGTCTTCAGCTTTTTCTTCCTTCTTTCTTTCTCATCATTTCTGCCTCTTCCCTTTGCCTCTCTTGTTTCACTCTCTGTGGCTCATACAATCCCTGTCAGATTGGAAAGTCTGTACTTTTTCCAAAACAGAGAGGAGATCAGAAGTGTCAGCTCCATTTGGGGGCATGTCACCACCTGCCAAATAGATGGAGATTATGAAATCCTGATGTCTTGGATCTCAACAGATATCCACAACTAGCCCAGGGCAGTTTACTCTCTTCACAACTAGGCAAAGTCTAACCTAAATGTTCTGCTTCTCCACTGCCATGCAAGGGCTGGGGGAGGGGGGCTGTTGCACAAGCATCACGAAAGACCTTGTGCATTTGGGTCTCCAATAAGGGCTTGCAAGACAACATTGCCCTTTTGCTGCCCCATTTACTCCCAAATAACCTCCAAGCTTTGAAGACCTTATTTTTTTTTTCCCCTTTCTCAGCAACTTTTTTTCAGCTACCCACCTGGCTCCATCTGACTGTTGAGAGACTCATGGAGTTTGGATCCCAGCTCCTGGCTGGTGACCTGTTTCCCTGTGGCCAGGGAGGAATTTCCAGAGGACAAGCGGTATGCATGCTGATCTCAGGGGAACTGGGGAGCTGCCAAACCCAACCAGCAAGCTGAGCCAGGAAAGGCCCCACATATGCTTTCACCAGAGGAAAGGAATGTTCGTGGAAACTGGGAATAGTGGAGCTTATTTAACTCCGCTCTCTTCTTCCTTGCATTCTTCTTAGCCTCGAGTTTAGCACGGAGCCCTCCCTGCCACAAGCACAGCAGTAGTGAGATGAGAGAAGCCAGTTTATGATTGCAGTCTGCAGCACCTTGGGAGGGGGATACAGAGAGCTATTGGAGAAGGATAAGGCATTGAGTAGGCAAGGAAGCCTCATGACTTGGGATGCAGACTCAGGCTGATTTAATGTCTCCTAATGAGCAAGTATGCTATGGGGGATATACCATAAAGCTGCCATAACAATAGCCAAATAAAACAGGATTTGGGGGTAATGAGGGACACAGGGAGAACAGAAGCATACAGGATCCCTTCATCTCCTTTCTTTCCTTTCAGTGGGAATGAAAACCCCATAGATGGCTGTCTCTTTGGGGAATTTTGTCTGTGTGTCTTCCCATAAGTGTTACCCATAGTTTATCACATTTGCTTTTTTCTTCCTTTTTGTGATACCTTGATACATTTCCTCCTCTGCTTCCCACTATCAGCTATCCACATAGATGACCTGCATGAGCCTCACCCACACCAGTACCACTGCTGAAAAGCACTTTAACCAAAGAATAGCACTTCTGGGATGGAAGATTTTAACACTCATGGTTACTACAGAAAACCAAGTTACAGGGAACAACTGAGGCCATGGCCTCCTTCAAGACAGTGGCAAAATCCCTGCTGTCTTTGGTGCTGTTGGTTTGCATATTTTGGTGCTTTTAAGGTTAAAGCAAGGAACAGACAGGTTTGCCCGCATCAGACCAAGACACTCATCATTTGGCTCCCTGTTTTGCTGCACCCAGTGTCCATGCATCCTACTATGTTTTCTGCATCTCAGATGCTCCCTTCAGTAGGGTGCAGAGGGAGAGTGCATTGTTTTGCAGAGCCCAGTGTTGGTCTCCAGGACTGCAGGTCAGCATACGGATCCTGCCCTGCCTTGAACCTGAGCATTGGCATTGCATGCAGAGTTAATTGTTCCACTGTTCTGTGCTTTACCTCTGTGATTTACGTCTTGCCTGTCACAGTCTGAGTAATCAGAGCCTCTGCAGCCTGATGATGTTCATTAAGACCTGCTGTCTTTCCCTTCAGTGACACTGTACTGTTCAGTGCTTCTGACAGGATTTCATTATGCCTGAGAAGTCACTACCCTCCTGCTGAATCTGGCATGATTTACCCAAGAAAACAAGAAAAGCACTTTATGCTTCGGAAACAGGAAAAAAAAAAATCACTACTAATACCAATATACAGGACTGCACACATGCAGTCATCCTGAAGAAATCCGGAGCAAGTGATTACATTACTCTGTGCCTCACAAAGAAAAGGGATGTTAACATTTCCTCTCCTTAATCACACTGAAGGTTCTTTGGAGAAGGGAAGATTTTTTCCTATGCATGTTTGCACAGTGTCAGGTACTAGTGGGGTCTCTGGCCACAGCAGTGGAGTAAAAGATAATCAGGAGGGAACTCACAGAGTGCTCTACAGTCTTTGCAAGTGTGCCTGAGTTATTTCATTCATAACTGAGCTGCTTTGCCTATGGAAGGGAACATTGGCTTAATAGCATGCANCACAGCAGTGGAGTAAAAGATAATTAGGAGGGAACTCACAGACATTGGCTTAATAGCATGCGTTCAGAGCAGTCAGTGGGTTGGTAAAGGTAAGGTGAAAAGAGCTATTGCAGCCTGAAAGTGTAAGGAGGGATTTGTATGACAGGAGGTGCTTCTGAGCTGGAGTTTGGCTGGGAGATAAGGACTCTTGTGCTAAATGATCCAGACTGCATGGTAGTTCTACATCTGGAGCTGATGCAAATACACGGGACGCTGTGGAGCATACAGGAATCCTAAAAAAAAAATCACCAAAGTAGCAGCAAGTGCCTTACTGGCTCACTAGTTCTCAATACTGGGATGGAACTGGGATCACTGAGCAGATTCTACTGGGCCACTTCCAGCTTGTACTTCTTGCTTAGTCTAGTACATACTGGAGAGAAAACTGCTTTATCTCATATGTCTTCCCCATGTTCTAACATTTTTTACCCAAATTTCATTAAAATTATTGAGCTCCTTTCCTTTTTTAACTTTTGATTCTGTCAACCAATTTATGACAGCATGAGCTGTAAGCTTTAGCCATTTTTGGCTGCTTCCTGTGGTGACAGGAACCTCAGAATCACTTAGATCTTTCCTTGTTAACAGCATGACTGATTTTATAGAGTACAAAATCCATCTGTGATCTAAACTAAAATGTGAAAACTTCTGTAATCTATCCTCCCTCTGATCTCATCACAGTTCAGCACCATTGCCCTAGAAGCGATTAGAAACTTTGATTTTTTAAGCATCCTTTGTACGTCTTTCAGTCTCAGGTATCCACAGTAAATCCTGATTCACAGGTCATCCTCCATACAGCTTAAATTAATTAAGTCTGGCCCTAAAGGAGCATTTGGGGAATCAGGACATGCTAGAAAGGATTTTGATTACAGTTGCAGCCCTACCCTATTGGATATTTATCCTACTCAGGCTAAATCCATTCAGAAACTATTGTAGCCTAGCTAGATTTTGCAGCACTGAGCTGCTTTTACAGGTACAAAGAATTAATCCCTTTTCGGCCCCTTCTTCAGTATTCTCCCTGCTGTTTCCTGCAATAGCTCTTTGTTTTTTGGTTTCAGACTCCCACCATGGCTGATGCCTGAGGGATCTGCTATGAGGAATAGGAGGACCACGTTTGTGGTACACAGCAAGGCGTAGGGCAGAGATGTCAGAGCCAGACGCAGAATGGCCATATTGTTGTGGCACCAGGTCCAACCAGGTGAGAGCGGCTGAAAAGCAGAGTTCACTCCCTTGGGCACATGCCATGCATGCAACTGTCACCCTGCTGGGACTCCAGCTAGGGTCCCTGCATTGCCTTGTGCTGTGCTACCTCCACCCTGGGTCTGTGATCTCTGCTCCACACACCACTGTGCCATGTAGATGTCCTAGTTGCCTCCTTCATTCATTGATGTTTTTTTTTTTTTTTTTTTTTGCTTCAAAACGTATTTTTGTCTTTGTCTACTTCTAACTTCTTAAAGGGCAGGAAACATTCTTCTAATATCTCCTTTCTACTTATTATAGTATGGGACTTTTTTTTTTTTTTTTAAGGATCCATTATTTAGGTCTGTGACTTACATTTGTACTCATCTGTTTTACAACTCTTTGCAAGGGACATGAGGAAATAAAAGCATAGATGTAAATGCTGTCTTCTTCAGGTTATCCAGCTGCAAAGCCAACTCCTCTGAATTTAAATCCCAGACTGCCTTTCAGGCACTTCCTACTTCTCTTTACAGGTACAGTTGTGGTATTTAGTGCAGTAGTGGCTTGCATCAGACAAATGAACTCCTAAACTAGGAGGCTCCAATCTATAAACACATTCCCAGGAACTGGTACGGGCTTGTGAAACAGACCCAAGTTAGGTGGAAAAAACCTCCATGGCAGATTGATCAAGTAGATCAAGGCCAGTGGAATGGGTCCAACAAGCAGAGAAGCTGGGGGCAGCTGAAGCAATTTTCCAAATGCCTATGTGGGAGCCAGAGAAAAGGAAATTATTTTTTCTCCATAAGAACACACATACATTACACAGCCAGACATAGGCAGATTTCACTCGGTTTCATAAAATTTCATATCTTTCATAGTTTTATGTGCAATTTTATGAATTGGATAACAATAACTTTATGAAAATTAAATGAAGTTAAATAGATGTTGCATTTTAAAAAATTCTTGTACCCAGTCCAGCTAGTGTAATCTGCCTTTATTCTTGGGCCAGACTTTTGGAAACCTCAACATGTCCTAAATAAGCCAAAACCATGACCTGGTATACTCGAGGCCTGCTGGGTGTATAAGTGAATATGTGTTTGACCATTTGTGTCATAACTATATGCTGTGTTCAAGCCACATTCCCTTTGCTTGCACCATCCAAGCCAAAGTGTCAAACAAGCACTACTGTCAGCAGTGGAATCCCAGAAGTTGCTCTAGAAGGGAGCACCTGGCTGTAACAGTGCGGTACAAGATGGGAGGAAGACAGGAAAATAAGGTCAAAATGTATGGGGATGCTGTGCATACCCTGATTCAAAGGCATTCGTCCTTTGTCCACGTCGAAAATCACCAGCAACCTGGTATGCAGCAAATGATTACGTAGTATAGAAAATGTTGAACTCTGCTGCCTTATAAAAGGACTGGTTGGGTTTCTAGCAGCTGCCATTCTCTCTTTCTCTTCTACATACTTTTTCCTCTCTTGGCACTGGAGAGCTACCAGCCTGCTGCAGCTAAGCCCATAAGCAAAAGCAGCCTACAAGAGTTGCTCATGTAGCAGCTGCTCCATGAAACCCACAAACTCAATTGCCACAACACTAGAGAAAATACTAAAGGTTTACACTGTTGGGAAATCAAGGAGGATGGGACTTCTGTTCTTCCAAGTAATTTTTTCTGCAGAGAGCCTCTAAGGAGAACAAAGTATTCACCTGGTATTATGGAACAGTTTTTTGACTTTAACTGAGCACTAGAGAGTGGGTACAAAATAATGAATGTGGACCAGATAAATCTGGATGTGACTATAATAATGCTGAAGGTCTGTAAGGCACTGCACAGCCGTTCCCAAAAGCACGAAACCTCATCAGTGTTAATGTAGCTAATATATCCTTTTCTCACTGATGTTTTTTTGTCTTCCAACTTTGTGTCTTCCAGTATCTCCTTCTGCAGCCCTCACTGAGAGGCAAACTTACCATTTCAGCTGCTTCCCACTGTCCAAGAAGCCACAACCACAAGGAATCGCACTATGTCTTCACTTCCCAGGCAACCACATAACAGGCATGCTACTGTTTGTGTGCCATTTATTTGAATCAGGAAGACCTTAGAGCAAATATTGCCCGCTGAGATTAAATGCACTAACAAAACTTGCCTTAGGGTTTCTCCTCAGGGAACAAGCAATTCTTATAATGCAGACCTGAAGCTCACTACTGCTCTTCAATGTATCGGTACTTGTCAGAGCAGTCTGAAGAAAGCAAGCGGGTGGCAAGCAGTGACATTGGCTCAGGTTACCACAGCTATGTGTGCTTTTATTTATTTATTTATTTGCTTGCTTACTATTGTCAAAGAACAGGATTTGTTCCTTGGTCTCTATAGCAAATACATCTTTTAAGGACTGAAATTATTATTTGGGCCTTTCAGAAATTAATAACACCTCACTTTTACAATTCCATAGGGAGCAAAACTCATTAGAGATCTAATATTATACTTTCTCCCTAGACATGCACTTCACAAAATCCAAGAGGCCAATATCATACAGTTAGGGCTACAGAAGGCGTGAGGAAATCTGAGTTGATGAACCAAATCATTTTGTCATCACTCAGGATCTTTACTTTAATATTCTAAACATGTTCATCCTAGTGACTAAGCTTTGCCTGTAACTTCTGGACTAATGTCCACAGCTGGATCTAAGCAGGCAGAGGAGTGTGTGTCATTTTTAATGCAAATGGATGAGGGAGTAAAAAAAAAAAGTCTGTTTTCCTGCCAGAAATGCTCCAGAAATGCTTTTTTTTTTTTTTTTCCATTCATTGATGCTTGTAATAGCACAGGGAGGTGGCAAACTGGAGTTCCCACTCACCAGTCAGCACAAGCACATTCATCTTTCCTCACATGACTTTTTTCTTGAGCAAAGATTAAATACTTGGTTACAGGGCTGTGCATCCAAAGTGGCCCAGTGCCTCTAGTGAAAAAAAAAAAAAATCCGTTGGTATTTAAAGCAGGACCCTTTGTCCTACTGTTTTGTAAACAAACTAGATTACTAGTCAATACTGAGCTGATATGCAGATTTGTATTTCTTTTCCATCAGACCAGATGCTGATCTGTCTTTGCTTTTCCACTGCAAAACACAGACTGGGAGTTGGATAAGACTTAAATAACTGAGATTCAATCCAGAAAAAGTCAGTTGTCACTTGTGGAGGGAGGGAAGAGTGATGAATGTGCAGAAGGGTGTGTCATGCCTCGGTACTCAGTCAAATTTCCTCTGAGGTTTCTGAGCAATTCATAACTTAGGATGGTGCTCTGGCCCCACCTAGATATTGCAGAACAGGAAGAGATTGTTTGGGCTGGCACATAGATATTTTAAGGGAGTGAAGGTACTCTGAAGCAGCTGTTGTTGAAGGAGTCATACCTTTAAACCATATTTACACCTGCATAGTCCCAGCAGCTGTGGAGAAGTCTGGCTTCTGCCTTTCCAGATCTCTCTATATAATATTTGTGAGAACTGAACTCATTATCACAACAGAGAATGAATCTCCTCTTCCCTCTGAAGCCTCCAAAAACAAGCTGTAGAGCTTCCAGCTTGAAAATAATCTGCTTTCACAAAAGGAATAATAGAGTTCTGATGTTTTCCTTTAATTGCTCATGGTGATCAAAACTGGACTTTAGTAGTTGCATGGGCTTCTTTTAAGGTTGCATTGCTGGTTTTTTTTTGTTTTGCTTTGTTTTGTTTTGTTTTTAATTAAAATAAGTGTGTTAGCAAACAGAAAGAACATCCTTAAATTGTATAAATTGTAAATTGTATAGTGACTATTTCGTGGAAATGGACCCCCCACCCCCCTTTTTTCTTTTTTTTGTCCCTTCATAAATAAAGTGTCCTCATTCTTCCAAAAGGTAATATATATGTATATATATATGTATTTGTTTCAGATATGCAGATCTAGTTCTAATTTCCTCACCTTTCTGTGTGTCATCACTGGAAAGACAAACACTTATCTAGATAATTGAAAGGTTTCATGAAAGCAATTGGTGGCATTACCTCTATTATACAATCAGAGGAAAGTAAGGTACATGAAGGTATAACCACTCATCCAGTAGCATCCAAGAGGCTGACGGAAAAGCCGAGGAAAGAACCTGCCACTCTGAGTCCCAGGTCAATGCCCTGTCAGCAAACCCCCACTGACAGTAAGGAACAATTAAATATTGATAGACTTAGCAGAATCGCATGTCTCTTCATTACTTCTTTCAGACATTGACTCCCATACAAAACTCAAACCAAATCCAAAGAGCAGATTAGAAAGGAACTAGCTATAATGAGGAAGAAATGGAAGATCGAGGCTGGGGGGTAGGAGAGGGCATCTGAATGCTTGATTTAACAGACTCTAGTTTCTTTAAAAGTCCATACATTTCATTATCAGAATCAAACAAATCTTTTGGGAGGTGTTTACTTTCTTCAGTTCCAGCAGCTTTACCCATCAATTACCAGACCCATGCCAAAAACCAGAGGAAAGAATAAAAAAAGGAAAAAAAAAAAAGGGAAAGACCATCATCACTAGATCTTAAGCAAGCATCTCCTATGCAATCTAATAGTCCCATACTGTTTCATAGGCTACTGTCACACACTTGAATATAAATATATCATGATTATGTACTATCATATTGGCCACTGAAGCCTGATAACACCCTAGGTAGCTTTCTTTATGTTGTGTGTGCTAGTCTATCAGGGTAATGTCACATGCACTTCTAGGCATCCTGCACAATCTATGCATCGTTGTGTTTCTTGTTATCAGGTATCTGGCTGGTAGAGCAGAAAGTCATGCCACCAGTGGCTGCAAAGGCTTTTGCTTTAAAGTTTCGTGACCTGTATTTTTTGTTAATTCAAGAGAAAAAGGAGAAAGAGAAAGGAGAAAGTAAGAAAAGAACATAGTTTTTTTTCTTGGGATATTTCCTGTATATATTTCTATTATAACAGAATATATATATAATTTTACCTTTATGCACTTAATGCATGTATATTTTTCTATTAGTCTGTAGAGCTATTTAACTGACCCACTTAATGAAGAAAAGAAATTACAGATTTGGGAGGGTCAAATTATACACATATATAATGGAAAATAATTTCAGATAAAATGTACAAACTCAAAGTTTTTTCTTAAATGTTTTTTCATGCTTAAATCTTACCTCTGCTCCATCTGTAGGTCACAGTGGCATGAGCACTGTAATAGAATAACAGCAGCAGCAAAGTCTTCCAAAGCATCCTTTTCTTTACAATAAGTATGTCTAGCTATATATTAGCTTCTTTATTTTCTACCTCCCTTCTTTTCAGGAATAAATAAATGACTTTTCCTCTCCCCCTCCCCCTTTGAAGGAGAACCTGTCTGATCTTCCGAGTGCAGCTGAAGTCAGTGTGCAGCTCCTCTCCCAAACCAAGTCTCCTCGGGATAAGGAAACTTACTTTCACAGACAGACTTTGTTTTTATCCACATCTGGAATGACTCATGGTGCATGTGAGTTTGCTGGCAGCTGTGTGAATAAATATCGTTACATTTTTGTAGTTGAGTTTCATTTGTTATATGGGCCAGTTGGAATTTATTTTTGTCCTATAATCAGCCACAAGCAACTTCATTAAAGGACGCTCTTGAGTGCTAGATCTGTTGCTACTCGTCTGTAACACAGGGGGCCATATGCTAACCTGTGTCTAAGGCAAAAAGCTCCTCTGGAATTATGTACAGCTGCACTTGGACGCTTAAGCCAGGGAGTGGAGCATATGTTCTGCAAGAACATTTTGCTACTGTGATTCATATAATCACTCCTTTCTTAGGAACATATAATGCTGTCCTTAGGCTTCAGTTCTGTGAGACAAGTCCTGGCCTTTTCCTCTGTTTGGCCAGTGCAGAGCACAGGAAGGTCCAAATGCTTAACAGGCTCTCTTCAGTGGACAGAAGGGACAATCTACAATAGCCAGGATGAATGTGGAGAGGTGATGCTAAACAAAAAGGCTACTGACAGGTATTTCCTCACTGATGCTGGCCCCAGCGAAGACGACACTGGAAGCGTTATCCCAAAGGGACCCAGCATGGAGGGAGCTGCAGTTATATACTGTCTCTGGTGCAGCTCCAACAACGGCTTTAGGACAGGGCTGGGGAGAACCGGGTGGTGTTTGATGGGAATACAGCACTGGAACAACAGCAGGTTGCTGTGTGTTGGAATAGACTGATGAAAAATAGGGATACAAAGAGTACTTAGCAGAACCAAGGGACAGGATATACCCTGTTCAGTGCCTCAAAGTGATGAGTCTAATTCTCTTCTTTAATAGGTGAATGTAAGCCAGAAAAAAAATCCACTGACTTTATTTATACTGGTGTAAAATTGGCATTTATGCAAGGAGACTCCAGCTTAGAAGGTATAAAAAGCAGAATTAAGGGGAAGGATTAAGACTTGGAATGACAGAGGGCACTGTGGCTCAGGATTAATGGGCACTGGCAGGAAGGTAGGAGAAAACCTGCTCAGCTCCTGCCTTGCTCATGCCAAATTCTAGCCTTTGCCTCAATCCCCTCATTCTTTTCTATACCAGCTTCAAGTAACATCATCTGTAAAGGAAGGAGGAAGGTCAAATAAGGTTGCCTTGCCTAAAGTGATTCCACTTCTTTTCCTACATGTACAGATTTTCCTATGCTCAGACTTCCTCAGGTTACTCCCACATGAACAGTACATGAATGTAAGACAGCACTTTACATGCCAAGGAGTTGGCAAAAGGTATAATTAAAACAGAGTGTGGCTAACTATCTCTCTTGCTGTGTACTCTTCTTGCTACCATAACATTTTAAGGATGGGACTGAATACTATGTTAAAGCTAGGAGTGGGCTCACACAGATGTATCCATCCAAAAATTAGGAAGTAGGAATAAACTAGTTGAAGAGCAGCTGAGGTCACTTGGGTTGTTCAGCCCAGAGAAGAGGAGACTGAGGGAGGCCTCATGGCGGCCTGCAGCTTCCTCACGAGGGGAGTGGAGGGGCAGGGCTGATCTCTTCTCTCTGGTGACAGCGACAGGACCGGAGGGAACAGCATGGAGCTGTGACAGGGGAGGTTCAGGCTGGGTGTTAGGGAAAGGTTCTTCACCAAGAGGGGGGTCAGGCACTGGAACACTGGACCTCCCCAGGGCAGTGGTCACAGCACCCAGCCTGCTGGAGTTCAAGAAGCGTTCGGACAACGCTGTCAGACATAGGGTCTGATTTTTGGGTGGTCCTGTGCGGAGCCAGGAGTTGGAGTCAATGATCCTTGTGGGTCATTTCTAACTTGGGATATTCTATGATTCTGTGATTCTAGTTTTTAGGTTCCCTAGAGAGAGGGAGAGGGAAAGAGAAGTACCAAAGAGGATGACGATTCCTACTTATCTCAGGTAGGTCACTGAGAGCAGGATGAGGTGCTCTCTGGAGGAGTTGAATCCAGTCATCAGCATGGCCAATTCTGAGGTGATGTGTTTGCATCAAGAAGGTGCAAGCTGCAGAGTGGTATGGGGGTAACTAACTGTCAACTGTTGAGACAAAAAAAAAAAAAAAAAAAGTGATATAACTCCCGCTGGAAAGAATTCTATCAGTGTGGAGGGCCTGAAGAGGTACATTTTAACTTAGTAAACCACCTTAGTGAAAACCCTCTAGTAAGCTAACAAAGTGGGAATAGATGGCTTCATTAACTTCACTGCATTAGTCAGGCCCTGGCATGAAGATCTTAATGTCTGCGGGGTCTGTGAAAAAGATATTTCAAAGTCAGGTAGACCAGGGAGAAGCATCACTTAGAATGTGCATGGCAGTCTTGAGAAATGAAAAAAAACTATTGAGAAAACTCAAAATCTAGTAAGATAACTTAGGAACACATTTTCAGTGGTACCAGACAGGGAATGGGAGTGGAAAAAGACATTCTGAGGTGTTGCATCATTTCATTGTTTATACCTAAGGAAAAAGCTGTTGTTAAGAGAGGATGACAGAGTTCAGACTGGCTCCGTCCCCCACTATTTTGCTGAAAGAGCCCTGCAGGATGTCTCTGCCTCCTGGCTGTGAGCAACAGGACACTTCCTATGCTCATTCGTTGTCACTGTTTAATATATCCAGCCTAGAAAGGGAAAGAGGAAGGATCCCAGGAGTTTCCTTCCCTAATCTTCCACTCTACCTCCAACCTCCAGAGCAAGCCCTGCAGCAGCAACAGAGAAGCAGCAGCTGAGAGAGACAGAATAGATGTGTGATAAGACAGGCGTACAGGTCAAAGGGACATGAGGGCATGAAATGATTACAGATCTCTCTTTTTTCAGACTATGGAGATGTTGCTCTGAAGCTACATTATCAGTGATATTATTATTATTGTTTCTCCTTAATCCGAGTCTGGCAGGACCCTCTCTGGCAGCATTTTCCTCATTTGAAGTCCAATACAAACTCTCACCATCTGTGGTTCAAGACTCCACTCCTCAGTGGAGTCTTCAGGCATTCCAGCTTAGACTGCAGATCTGCGTGTACCACAACTATAGGGCAAATTTAACATTAAGACTATGAACGATGCACTCACATCTGCTTTCTTACAGGAAATGCAGCTGTAAATATAACCGATCCATGCAAAATAAAGAATGCTCTCCATGTGGCATCTCCTCAAGAAGAGTAAATGTCCCCTTCCCCTCATTTAAAACTATAGATGTTTTTCTCTCCAGTGTGGATGTATGCACACAGAAGGTCACAGCCTCCCCATTAAAGAGCCCTCCAGATGAAGCCAGGAGATAAATCTTTCAAATGTGTTCAGGGCATTTCAACTGTATAGCTTCTATTCATCTCATGACTATATTTTATTAGACTGTTGCCCAGTTTCAGCTCAAGGCAGTTTCTGGCTTTGCTGAAGGTTTGAATAACAGCAACACTAATGAATGCTGAAACAGTGTAGAGATACTCACCATTTATAAATATTAAACAGTCCTAAATTGCTTTGGAAGTATCTGGTAGAGGAGCTTTATGATGAAGAATTTGTCTTGAGGATGTGTCTGCTGGGAGATGGTACGAAGCTGCTGAAGCCAGCAAGCAAAGAGCTGGTCTTCAGGCTGGTGGATATTCAGATTTTAAAGCAGCATAGTGATGGACACTGTCACTGTCATGTTATGGTGAATATTTGTGTGTTACCAGTTCTTATACGTTTAGGTGCTGGAGCTGCAAGGCCTCCAGTGCTCCCAGTATCTGCAAGACCTTTCAGGCACAGGAAAGGAGCGGCTAGCTACTGCCTCTGGCAAGTTGCTTGAGGTGAAAATGAACATTTGCGTAACTCTTAGCAATATGACTAGACTCCAAGGGAGCAGCTTTTCCATTCAATTCCTCCATCCTGATGCTGTCAGTGAGTGTATATGCTGCTATTCCACATCGCATTCTTTTTAAGAAACCTGGAAATAGGGGAGGAAAGAAAGGAGTGGATGAAGACTGAACAGAGAAGCTGCCAGCTGTTATTTTATGGCCCTTGCAAAGTGAGGGCAGAGAGCTGGTAGTAGTACCCCAAAGCTGTCCTTCCTTCCCATCACAGCTATTGTCATGGTGAAAGCACAACTTCAGCAGGCTGGGAGTGCAGAAACCGTATATATCCCCAGGGATGATCTGCAGTGACCGGTGCTTCAAGTGAGGTGCCCCTATGTACTGTCTTTAGTAGCTCATTGTTTGGAATAATTTATAATCCAAAAAGACAATAGAATTGGAAACAAGGCACCAGGTAATCCAAGATCAGCAGCCTGCTAGGTCTTCCAAGAAAAACAATCTCTTTTTCACTGGAGAATACTGGCTCATGGTATCAGTTCAGCTTTGGCTTTGATGAACTTCTGCCAAACACAAGGCAGGGTTCCAGTCTGTCCTGACATTTCCGTCACTGTGAGAATTCCTCACAAATCTTCTGTCAGATGTATTTATTTAGATTTGTCTTAGTTCAATTTGAAAAGTGAGTGTGTGAGGGCAGGAACTTCCTCTGAACCAGAAGCTCTGCTCTGCAGCCAGACTTCTGCCCTGCCCAACAGGCTGCGAGACATCTGCCTGCTAGTATGCCAGCACAGTGGGACAACTTCTATGCATGACACAGACATTGGTCTCCTTCCCACCGTAGAGATGGATAAACTGAGACATACACATGAAGTGACTCACTCACAGAATGAATTGACGGTAGAGCTGGGTCTAGAAACCACGTGCTGGTCCTTCCATTCCTCTGCTTAAAATATAAGGCCCCAATCCATCACTGCACCAGATTAAACAGCACCAGTGCCATCTACCAGGAAGAGAAAGATGCTTACACAAGAGGCCAAATAGTACTCTCATAATTAGGACCACAAAGAAAAAAAAAAAAAACAAAAACTATACACAAGAGCTTAAAGTAGATGAAAAAAGTTTTTTTCAAAACCAGACTACTGGCAACTGAATCTCATTATTTGTGATGACTCAGCTGGCCCCTCAACTGCTGCTTGTGACTGGCTGTAGTAGCAGTTTGGATGACAGAATCTCACCAAGCCTCACAGGTAAAGAGGCCAGGATCAAGAGGCCTTGGGTAGCCATACAGTGCTACTCTGGAGTTATGAGTTGGAAGGGACCTTGAAGCATCTTCCTGTTGTCCTTCTGCCCCAGAGCTCTCTAGGTACCTTGATCTAGCTGTTTGAGTTCATATTCAAAAAGCACTTAGATGCTGAACTGATAATTTAGACCAACATTTAAATAACCAAAATTTAAATTCTACCCATGCAGCTTTACAGATATAAGAATTGCTTGTGTGCCTAAGCTTCCCCTGTGAAGTTCCTTAAATTCTTATATCACTGTATCTATCTTGAAAACAAGGAACAGCTTATATCCAATTTCATATTTCACACTAAATATTAAGACTTGCCTTAATGTTTGCAAAAGTATCTGACTGCAAATGACCCTTCTCAAGGTCCATGCTGCACGTTTCAGGTTCTTTCCTTACAAGCTGGAAGCATATGGGGCACATCTTTTGCTCTTTGACTTCATCATTCAGGAATTCACCTGCTTTATAAGCTATCCTGGTTCAGAGCCTTTCTCTGACTGGGAAGATGTGAATACATACCATAAGCCCTCTAAGCCCTAAATTGCAGGATCTTCTGGGATGGAGCTTTTCCACTCCATTGCTGAATCTACTGCCATGTGCAGGAGGTAATTAAATATTCATTCTGTCAGAGAGAAGGAATGTGAGGATGACTCTTGCCATGATCATAGACTCACACAGGAGATGCAGGTCTTACTACCTCCTCTGATACCCATTTTTTAATTTAGAAACAGGATTCATTCCATTAATAGAATACCATTATAGACACCAGACACATATGGGAGATAAAAGATCAAGTTGCCTCAGGAAAAAGACGAATTTGAATACAGGTTCTTGGATCCTCATCATGTACTCTAACTAATTAACTGAGAAGAGATCCTTCTCCTGCTTTAGATACAAAAAGTTAGGAGAGGATTCATGTTTACGAGCCTGAGCAGAGACAAAAAGCTTCCACTATCTTGAAGTTCCAAAGAGACACAAAGTTTAATATGCTCCTTTCTCCTTGGTATTTCCTCTTGACTAGCTTAGATCGTTTCTGTTTTTCAGACTGGATTATGTGAACCATTCTCAGACATCAGACTCTCTCCCCAGGCACTGTACAGATAGCCTAGATACTGAAACCGGGGCTGTGGATACAGCTCAGAGCAAAGATAAGCATGCTCACAGTTAAGTACAGCAATGCTGAGGCCAGAGCCTCTCCTGAATCAAGTCTGTATAAAACTGATGTGCTAGTAAGGCTGCTTTGGTCAAATGTGTGTAGCACTTAGTGAAAACTAAGGATTTCAAATTTTTGCCCAATATTGTTAAGAGAATATGCAAGGTTTTGTTTTGTTTGTTTTTGTTTTGTTTGTTTGTTTGTTTGTTTGTTTTGGTTGGTTGTGGTTGGTTTGTTTGTTGTTGTTGTTCATTTCCTCAAGCATCAGTCAAGATGGTGGTACTCATGCCAGCCTGCAGGGGAAGGAACATGGAGATACAGGAGTCAGCATGGAAATACAGAAGTCAGCATTGAGATACAGAAGTTATCATGGAAAATCACTGATGGAAGTCTGACTTCTTTCTCTGGCTGCACTTTCTAAAATACAGACTGTTAATTTTCCTTGTGGATGCTAGGGCAGTTGTTGATGTAAAATCATCAAAGCTCCACCTATCTTAGAGAATCTATGCTGATTTAACACCATCTTATAAGGATGTAGTCCTTGTAGTCCCTGCTGAGTAACACAGCATAACCCTTTTGGAAAATTAAACCTTTTAAAACATTCCATCAGTTCTGCTTTTTTTTGCAACCTCTTGGCCATCAACGTAAGTTCCAATGATACAAAGCCAATGCAAACATTAAGTCCATGGCTTGCAGTTAAGGAACAGAAAATGCTGTTATCTGTGCTACTGTAGGACGAGGTCTGAAATGAAGCAGACAAGAATTTTGTGTCACAAGTAACTGCTAAAACCATAAAGGAAGGTCAGCTATTCAGAGAATTTCCTGCGTTTCAGCCTAGAAAGTCAATAATGACAGCAGTGAACATTCACAGGTGGAGTTTTATGATTAAATCCTCAGAACAGCAGAAAAAAAAGTCTTTTCAGTAATTATAGCCATGAAATGTTAAATCCAAAACAAAAGATAAACAGAACTTGACAATACAAAACCAAGAATGACTGATGCCATCTCTAGAGCAGAAAGAAACACCTAATGATAAATACATGCTCACTACCACAAGTTGTTACCAAGAACAGCCAGACCAGAGCTCTACAGATTTTCTGTTTTAGTTGGAGTATGACCCTAGATTCATCAATTTGTTAAAACTGTGGAAGGAATTGTCCTGAGGAAAGGAGAGAGGCAAATGCTCTGGCTAATAATTGTAAAACTGTGAGATTAGAGACACAGCGAAGATGGATCAGGTGATGATAGCATAAGAGGTAGGGAGTAATGCAGTTGCATTATGTAAAGAATCAAATGGGAGTGGGATGAGGCTGGATCATGCAAAGAGGGGCAGGATTAAGTAGGGGCAGGATTAAGTATAAGTGCCAGATGCACATGAGGTTATGGTATCAGCTTACAGGCAGAAGCACTGAACAGAGCTGGAGTCTCCATAAAAGGCCTGCGATAAAACTTGTGAAGTGCAAAAATAAAGGTTAGATCTCAGTTGTTCCTGCTCTGAAAACTTCTTCTGCCTACTGCTCTAAAAATTTCTTCTGCTTACTGCAGTGTTGCACTGGTGCGACTCTTCAGGGGAGTGCCGGTGATTTCAAACATGAATATGATGAGAGGACAATTCAACGCATTCCCTCCAGATAGAAGAAGTAGAGCATTCCAGCTCTTCCTTTCTCCTCAAGCAGCCACAGGGGCAAAGCAATGAGAGATGCAACAGGTGACATGAAAAGCAAGGTCTGAACTCGAAGATACCCTAATCTGTAGACTGAGCATTCCCCTCTGCAAAATGAGCATTCCTGCCCCTGAAAGATTTTTTACATTCAGAAATCAGAATTGAATTTCTGCAGTAAAATGAAATCTTGGTAGTTTCTAGTTGTCTAAGTATGTCCTTTAAACCAGTTTGCAGGTAGGGAGGATGCAGGGAGTCAAAACATCCTCAAAAAACAGGATGCCTGACACATCAGATGCATCAAGCACATGCATATCTTCACAGATGCAGGAGTTATTTTTCCATGTTATTAGTCTGCTTGGCTTTCAGACCTTCAGAGAAGCAATTAATTGTTCTCTGAAGCAGTAAGGTTTTCAAATATGAGAATAATTCTGTGGCAAAGGTCTTCAAGAGGAATTCAGGGACCATTCTGTTTCTTTCTCTGTGTGGTGCAAGCTTCAGGCAAAAGGCAAACTTTGAGTAAATAATTGTCTTTTCTCTTCCTTGGTTCCCTGTATGCAGAAAGGGGAAGGCAATGCTGCCCTTGATCCTCATCTCTTTACCTCTTTAGGCTGTAAAATCCTTTGGCCAGAAACTATTTGTGCCATATCAAGCACATGTGAGCCTTCACCTCTGATGGGGCCTTTTGGTGTCTAATCAATCCTCAACACCATGCCTCTGTATTGAGCCATAAAGACAAAGGAAGAGATAGAGGAATTTTCCCTTTGTTTTATTCAAACAGGTCACATCCCAATTCATTGCCAAATGACCTAATCAATAGGACTATTTAGCACACGGATTAGTTTAGCAGGCTTAAGAGGGCAAAAAAATGACCAGCTCCTTGAAGTTAAAGCTCAAGACACCTGTTTCCATGCTGGAAGGGGGTTAGGACAGAAAAACAGCAGCAGATATGAGCTCCCCATTTCTTCAAGTCTTTCCTCATGTCCCTATTGTGAAACAGCAACTTGATCCTAGTGATAAGAGCCAAGACACACAGTTTTACTGACAGCACTGAAAATAACACACAAGCTGGAGATAGAAAGGAGGTTAGGACCAATTAAATCTCCTAGGCTGCACAGACCAAACTAGAAATCAATACCCTGAACACATGATGTTCAAGACACATTTTTCCCACACGTGAACCAGGATCTTTCTTGATATATAAAGTGAACAGCATCCTAAAACCCAAGACTGTGTCATAGGCTTTAGGAGGAGAGACAGCTCCTTGATATAACTACTCATGCTTATAACTAAAACCTGTCCAGGATGGCAGATTCATTCAAGGATAAAGAATCAGAGGTGAGCATAAACCATGGGTGATGTCCTGGGTTCAAAGGAGCTCTCACAACTACTTTAAACCATTGCACTTTCTCTTGACTTTCTTCCCAGCTGTGATCAGTCTCCCAGGGCATCCCCTCACATTGTATATACACACGTGGTGGGGCAGAGGCAGATGCAAACTTCTGGCTGTTCTGCAGGGCTCGAGGAGCTGTTTATTGCCGGAGTATGTGACCATTCCCAGCAGGTTGCAGCTGCCCACTGCCATGGCACTTGACAGCTTAAAATGCTGCAGTATGGTGATGAAATTGGCCCTGGGCCTTTACGGAACTGTTTTCAATAATGCCAATTCCCCTCTCCCCTGGCTTCCCCCCAGAAAACGGAAAAGGAAAAGGGTACAAGGAAAAAGAAAAGGAGAAAAGGAAAAGGAGAAAAAGAAAAGAAGAAAAGGGAAAGGGAAAGGAAAGGGAAAGGAAAAGAAAAGAAAAAGTAAAAGAAAAAGAAAAAGAATAAAAGAAAAAGAATAAAAGAAAAAGAAAAAGAAAAAGAAAAAGAAAAAGAAAAAGAAAAAGAAAAAGAAAAAGAAAGGAAACAGATTCTGTGAGTGAATAATAGGTGCACAACAGAGTTCTTTCTCCAGAGAAATAATGGATGCATACAACAGGCCATTCCCTCACTTGAGAGGTCCATAATCTCTCAAGTTAATGTATATTCCAGTTAATGGGAACTGTAATCATTGGCACTAGGCCTGCATTTAGCTCAGTACCAGCCCTAGCACAAGGGAGGCATTCAGCAGTAGCTCACATCCAAATGCAGGAGAAATGAGCTGCCAATTGTGTCAGACGTTGCCTCAGGGGAAAATCTAGCTTGCGGTGCAGCAGCCTCCTATATTTCTCTGACCCATTCAAGAACTGGCTGCCTTTCCTCTGCCCAGAACCCACAAACTGCCAAAATTAATAGCATATGGTGCTTATTATCTGCCAAGATTTCTTGATTGTGTATGGCACAGTGCATGGGTGACAATGCAACCAAATTACCTTTCTTATTGCTAAGAAGGGTGTGGGCCAGTTTCTTTTTGAAGTGCTCTCACTTTCTTCCTTCCTCAGCTTGGCACAAAAGCTTGAAAGCAAATGCAATGGAAAAAAACAGCAAATTCCTTCCAGAAATATACATATAAGCTTATGTGCATATGTATGTGTATGCATACAGACAGAGTGAGTATACTGCTTAAAGCAGTTCCCCCCATAAGAAGGAAAGCTTTCATCCCTGCAGAGCATGGTAGTATGGAATCACTTGCACCACTGTGACCTTACCTCTGTGGTGTTTGCACTTGTTATTTGTCAAAATCCATATCAGCTCCTCCTTGCCTCCTGGGCTGTGCTATCAAGTGCCAAGAGACCAAAAGAACAGTCTCATTCGCTCTAGGCTTTCACCAAACCCCCAGTGAACTAGTGGTACTGGCCACTGTGGGAGAGATCAAGCTCATATCTGTAAGCTGGACAATTCCCTGTTGCTAAGTCACTTTAGTTCAGTGAAGCTTGAACCACTACCATTGTTCCTGGCTGTTTCTGTAGCACACAACAGCAAAACTGTAGTGGAGGTCACACTGACCTGTTTCTTGTATGTCACCTGTGGCTAAAACAAAAAAAAAAAGTGTTTACAGACAATGATAGCCATACTGCAAAGCAGAGGGAGAAGTGTTGTCTCCCTTTTGTCAACAGGAAAAATCAATGAGACTCAGATAGTCTAAAGGTAGTAGGGAACGGTATGATGAGGATATTTCTTCTTGGAAAGTATCAGTTAAATGAAACTGAAATTTTCCAAGGTAGGGGAAATGTGTGTACAAATTCTGGGAGGGAACATTTCCAAGCCCCAGCGGGAACTGCTGGTCAAACTTGATTGCTATGAGGTATGGAAAACCTGGGTTCAAACCCCTGTAACCCCCATATTTGAGACAAGAGCCTTATCTGTCTATTGCCTACATGAGGAGAGAGAGCTCTTCAGGCGCCTTTGTTGTAAGCACTCCATTTCCTTCAAATAAACCAATATTAACTGAGGCAGGGAGCCAAACCTGGCTCCTCCACATCCCATGTGAATGTTATAATCCTGAGTAATGCCTTCCTCACTCTTCTTATTGAGTAATCACCAAAAGCAAAACCCCTTTCACAAGAGGAGTGAAGTAGAACCTCTCTCTTTCTCTAAAGGGTGTTGGATTTTTCTTAACACAGATAAAATATTTCTGACGTTGGAAAACCTTTTGCAGGGAAGGAAGCCTAGTTTCCACTCACCATTAATTGTGCCCCTGTAACAGGAGATCCAATGAGCAGAACTAGGCTTAATAAACATCTTTAAGTATGGTTTGGATAGTAAAATCCAAACCAAGGATGGCTTGCATTTACTACCTCTGTTAGTTGAGCTCACAGAGCTCAGAAGAATTATGCAAACAGTTGAAAAAATGCTTCCAGTTTGGCTTCCCTTGGAGCCAAACCATAATGTCAGGCTCCACAGAAAGCAGTGGTATGTTTTGATCTACAGATACAGGTTTCATGAATATCCTCTTTGGAGAAACACACAAAAGCCTAATGCAAAGCAAGATGCCCATCTGTTTGTCTGTCTTTCATACGTCTGTGTTCACATGGCTGTGTGAACATCCTGTCTTTAAGCCAGGCTTCAGATATCAGGTTCCAACAAGAAGAATTTATATTTCTAATGATGTGAGTCTGCCTGGAAGAGCTCAGCATCAAGAGGGTGCAGAGGTATGGCTATCCAGGATGCAAGAAAGACAAATGCTTCAGACCTACAGGCTGCAGAGACCAGGTACAATCAACAGAGTCAGAGGAAGGTACGATTGGAGCTGGGCAAAAAGACACCAGACCCATCCCACTGTTTGCGCACGGGCCCCACTTGTAGGGGCCCACAGTAGGGCAGCTGTGCAATACTACTGACATGGTGGGATTAACTGATGCAGCAGAGGCTGGACAGCTCTTACAGTGATCTCATGCAGAAATAAAGTGGTCAAGAGAGTGTGCAGAGGTGTAAGAGGAGATAAGGAGTAACCCCATTGCTGCAGTGCTGCAGGGCAGGCAGTAATAGGGAGAAGAGAGCACAGCAGAAGAAATATGGAAAATGAAAGACGTAATTTCCTAGCAAATGCAGGTGTAGTTGTAATATGGAAGCAAAGGTTTGATCCAAACTGCAGAGAATGCAGAGAAAAAAAAAATAGAGAAATTCCATAAATATTATAAAGCGCTAAGCACATTAGCCTGGCCACTTGCTCACCCGGAGGAGCCATTCTCTGCTGTAGCCTCAGTACAGCTCTTCAGGTCTCAGACTCAGGTGTCTGGAGTGGCTCTTCACTGACTGCCCAGGGAATGCAGACAGCTTGCTCAGCTGGAGATTTCCACATTAGAGATGCCTAAAGTCAGGGAAAATTAAACCCACATTTCCAGACCCTAACCCCGTGCTCCTCTGGTCTCTCAGTGCTCTCAGTTCATGCTTTGCACTCAGCACCTGGGACTCACTGAGCCAGAAGCAGGAGTGGTGGTTCAACCATTTGAAGCAGAGTAATGGCAGCACCAAACTACACACATGTAACAAATCTGCTCCGTGTTATAACTCAGGAGTTCTATAGCTTCAGGATACTGGGCATCCCCAGCCTGATGTTTCCACTGATTATTACAGGAGCTGATTTACCAAAGGGCTCACTGGACCATGAGCACCCCCATCCCTACTGCTCCATTTTAGAGGATGAGGACAGGCTCCCCTGCTCTGACCAGCGTGGCTTCCTTCACTCCTATAGCCTCATTACAACTGTGAGCCCCTAACTGGTCTCTCTTCCTGGCCATCCAGCTGGTCAGGCTGGCGCAGCTGGGAACTCCTTGGCCTCACTGGCCTGGAGCTGGTTCTTCCCAGGAGAGATTTCATGCCTTATGCTAATGAAGAGGTGCAGGGATGGCTGGATGCAGAAAGCATGTGGGACGAATTTCATCTGAGCACGGGTAGGTACCACTACAGTGATAACAACAGTGTTATGCATAGTGTGTGCTAGAAAGTGGTTTAGAAACCAAACAGCACTTAAAAAAGAGTGGGAAAAAATGTCCAGACACAGTGCCTCCTGAGACAACTGCCATGACGAAATAATCTCTGAATGTACATTCTGTATCACTATTAAGCTCTTTATTGGGTAATATCCATTTGTGACTTGTAGAACCTCTCGATCATTAAAATAGAACAACAGGAACAGACGTGTGGAGGGTTCCAAAATGATATAGATTTCACTTCTTGAAGATCTCACTGTCTGCTGACATAATGCTGGCCAATGTCAGCATAACTGAGGGAAAAGCAAAATGTGACCCTGTATCTTTAAGAGCTGGATCTAGTGGTTATGCCACATTTTAGTCAAAATGGGAGAATGAGGGAAGGAGACAGATTATGCTAAAGCAGATACTGGTAAATATCAAAGTGAGATTAAATGCAAACATTAGCAAACTAGGGAAGCATAAAAAAAGGAATTTAACATAATCCTTTTTGAAATTATAAATTAAAGATGGTTGATCTCTTCTCCCTCTTTCTCCCTTTCAGCCACTATCTTCCTTTTTTATTTTTATTTTGACAGTAAGCCTAATGGAAAACACCAACAGCTGAGCTAAGTTGCTGAAACATTGGACAGCAAAGTGAAAAGATGAAGGCAGCTTTGCAGATTTTGCAGGCTACTGCCTCCGTGACAATAACCTCTTTCATTCCCTCCACCCCCTCCCTCTGGGGATATGCATCTCCTGCTGTCTTTAGTTAGAAAGCAGAAAGAAACTTAGCAGATAAATGGGTCCAGCATGTGTCCCAGGGAGATAATAGCTCTGATGTTATTCTAATTTTCTCCCAGTAAACTAGGACTTGGTCCTGAAACACTCTCTCAGGCAAGGGGCCCTTACACGTAACAGGAGTCCCATTTTAACAACAGAATAACATTTGCAAGAGACCTGTTAGGTCTTTATGGATAGCTGAATGGAAAGGAACTTTATATTCAGTGTTTGACTGCCAGGAAGGAGATAGGACATTAAGATGCTGTTGACACACAAGAAACCACAAAGCGGGAAGGATTTAAATTCTCTCTTGCAGCTACGGTTGCTCTGCTTGCTGTTCTTTCCTCCTCTGCTCTTTCCTCCTCTGTTCTTTCCTGCTCCTCTTCTAGGGACCCAGTGTCATGCCTGGTATCAGCTCCCGGGGTAGAGTGAATGGCAGGAGCAGAACAGACTTAGGATCCAAGTGTTATATGCAGGGTTTGAGGCTTTGAACCATTTACCTGCAGTTGTTTACTCTGCCTCCCTCCTTGTCCAAACGCTCTCATTACTTTACTCTTAATTAGAATATCTACAAGTTCCTACTCCCTGTGATTCCCTGTGGCTTGCTAAATAGTCCGCTGAGGCGTTACTGAATTCCAGGATAGACAGCGAAGACATGTGTTAACGCCTTCCTGCTGCTGTCTCCCTCTCCCACATGCACACACATCAACACAGAGGAAACAGCTGACCCCACTGGCAAAAAAATGTGACCAAAATATCCAAGACCCCACCCGAGATTATTGAAGTAATTAGGAAGACACCCAATGGGCTCTTGGTCAGGCTTATAATGAGCACATACTTTTAAAATTAGTTTTCACCATTGTGACAGGCAAAAGAAAAATATGTTTTATTTATCTTGTGGCTGCTTCTTAGCTTGAGTCTTCTCTGCACAATTAAAGCAGGCTTCTATCTGGAGCAGCCTCTGACCTGGATCAGAGGTTTTCTAAGCCTGTGGTCATAGTCCGGGCTCTGCATGGACTTGGGCTGGCATCCCCTCTCCTTCACTGACAGATCAGCCTATGCATGTGGATGGACATCCACAGCTCTTTAAGCCTCTTCCCAACAGTTCCCTTTCCAGTCCTGTCTCCACAGAGCACAGAAATGCACACCCGGGTGGTCAAAATGAACCAATCAGCATTTGCTGTGTCCTGGTACATGCCCATGGCCCATCTCAGCTAGTGCAACTGAACTATACAATCTTGGAAGGAGAGGTGCAATTCTTCAGTGACAGAAACAGGCAAAGGGCCTGAAAGACAACACCAGACTGCTGCAATGCTGTACGTATGCAACTTGCAGTATTGGTTTCGGCTTTTATAAGTTTCTCCCCCTTAACTGGGAGGGAAGAGAGGGTACTGGAGAAACAGAAGCTCCTCAAAGAAACTAGTTGTGTACTGGTGCTCTGCAGCAGCAGTGTTACCTGGAAAGGGAACAGGCAGCATGTGTTCCCCCTGTCAACATGGCAGGTAGTCTGTGAGACCACAGGTAGAAGTCCCACTGTGCTGTGGAGGCCCCCTTTTAGAAATGAGGAAAGTTGCATTTGGGCAAGAAAAGAAGCATACTTCTTCCCACAGAGAAATTAAATTTTAAAGATCTCAAACTTGGCATGAAAGCTATAAAGCTATGAATCCTATTTAAATGGACTGTTTGTTCTTAACAAGAGAGCATTGCTTTTTTTTTTTTTTTTTTTTTTTTTTAATTAGCAGTTTGTGGTGAGAAAATGAGACCATTGATGTTTGGTGTCTGTGCCAGCTAGGAAGGTATGTTGTTGTTTGATATGAATTGCATTTGGTTTAAATTGTCTTAAGAAAATTAATGTCATATTTTTAGAGCCTTATAACCATTAGCCTGGGCCTGGAGCTATTTCTGTTTAGATGGTTATAAAGCATGTTTCAAAGAGATGACAAGGAAAACACCTCTGTAATACATTTGAAAGGTCTATTTTTAACCAAGCTGTTGATTTATTTATATGTATATATATATATATATTTGTACTTAAAATGTCTTGCTCCACAACTGGAGGCAAAGAATTCCTGTTATCAGAAAGAAAAATTTCAATGTATGAATTACTGCAAGAGTAAAATTCTTCCTACATGGTAAAATTCCTTCTGAAAATATCCTTAAATATGTTAGGGCTACATACAATCAGAAGAAAGATAATATTTGCTGACTATAGATCAATACTTGGATAAGCACTGAAAAAGGTTAAGAAATAAAAATGTAATGTACATTACAAAAAATTTGTGAAAGCAAACCTCAAATTGTGTGGTAGAAAGAAAATATTATGTTTCAGTGTAACTCAAATGAGCATGCACTGTACTAGGAAAATGTATTGTGAATGCCTCACCGGGATGGACAGCTGCTACCAAAAAAGTGTGAAATATTGATGTTGCTGAATACCACCCTCAGTAGCTCCTTTGAAGATTTCAGGTCTAAGCCTGGCCTGTAAAGACCTGACTCTTGTGCACCCATCCTGTCCGTAGGACCAGAGCTGAGGTGGAAAGCCATTTTCTCACCTGGAAAGCCATCTTCCTCCATCCAGATTAGGTGCAGAGAGAGGTCTACCTCAGCAGTACGGACAGCAAAGCCAATATGTAGGCATAGTTGTGTTTCTCTTATTTCAAAGTTCAAGTAAGCTTCAAATCACCAGTTTGAAGCCAAGAGGGGAAAAAAAAAAAGAAAGGAAAGAAAAGCTATTTGAATTATCATTTTGGACGCCACCATAAGTACACTTTTTGAAAACACTAACAGCATTTGAAAACATTTAAAAACAGTTTTTTTAACTACTTCTAACAAACACCATAATAAAAATGTGAAAAGACCTATTCTGAAATATTTTCTCAGTCACGAAACATGATCTACATTCTGAACTTTTGGACCATAAAAAATCTCTTCCACTAGACTTCAAATTAATATGAGTTCTTTTATAAACACTTAAAAAAGACAAATAGTTACCCTACATTCCCTGTGTTCAGACAAAAAACAGGAAAAAAAAAAAAGTGTGGATTTGGCTACAGATGAGGTTTTTTAAGGCTTTTAAAACTTTAATGTTTTCTGAAATAAAAGAAAATTATAAACACCATCAAAGAACTAGCTAAAAGTAAGTCATTACAAGGAAAAGTGAACTTTAAATAATACTCAAGTGTTCCTGTTTTTAATTGACCAGTATTGCATTTCCAGCTGACTTATGATGCTTTGCAGTTGGATCAAACTCCCTGCTGTAATGCTAAATATTCTAGGACATCCTCCATGCAGCTGTGTAACCATATATTAGGTGTTCTAGGTACAGCCAGGTGAATTAAATGCCGGTGTGCAAACCCTCCAAACACACCACACGACATTATTATTGTTCTCCCCACTGCTCCCTGTACCTCTCCACAGACACTGACAAACTACTGAGTGGGCAGAGAAGACATTTTTGGATGGGAACCAGAATTAAAAGTCCTGCAATGGCCACCTTCATGCTTGGAATTTAATCATTCTATTAAAAGAGCAAAAGAAACCATGAAAGTCATAAAAACAGAGCTATGCCAAAGCACCAGACACAGAGTTGGATCCCGTGGTTTCCCCATGTTTGCTCTGTTGATATGAGGTTGACTTATGTCTTTGGAAAGCTGTCTTGTCTTGGTAAAACTGTGCAAGTTTATGGTGAATTCACCAAGTCTCTTCTAAATTTGTTCCAAAATTCATTGTCCTCATCATTACAACCCTGTACATCCTCCAGCTAACCAGAAGTCCTTGCCAAAATGAAGTAGCTCTAGAGATAACAGTAATATATCATCTACCATCTATGGCCAAATCTAAACTCACACAGGCCAAAGAGATGTCACCACAAGAAAAAAAAAAAAGCTTTCTAATAACAAGGCCAATAGGCCAATCACTGTTTAAATGGAATTTGCATAGCCTTATGAGTGTTAATATGAAATAAAACTATAAAGAGGACACCGAGGCGCAGAGCATGGTCACATGAGCAAACAGGCTCAGGTGAAGTACTCTTTACAGCAGTACAGCAAATGGATAAACTCAGTAGCACAAAACCTGCTGAGTTCACAAGAATTCATACTCCGCTTTTGGTTCTGCCACTGCATATGAATAATATCTTATATCAGCTTTGCACTGTTTTTATGGCTATGCAAAGCAAACCAGGCCTTACCCACAACTACTGTACTTTCAGACTGTGCAGCAGAGTTTAATTCACCTTACAAAAATAGTGTCTTTATCAAGAACACAGTGATTTAATTTAAAGCCACACAGCAAAGAATAAAATTGTAAACAATCACATACTTTCTGTAGAAGAACATTCCCATTTCCATCCATTGTTTTTAACCCAAGACTCCCAAGGTTTCCTAGAAAATGGAAGTCTAAATGGAGACTCCCAGGGCTATTCCAGGAAGCTGTTGTTACAGCATTTTGTCTTAATTACAAGCTCCAGTAGGTGAGCAAAGGCTGAATTCATGTTGGTTTATTGGGCAATTTAGTTGTGGAGTGTTTTAATATTTTCTTTGATCACTGACCAAATACAGGCAAGTTAAAAGTAGAAATGATTCAATACAGAAATGACAGCAAGCACCGAATGCATGGATGGGTGCTTCATTTGTATTTTTCTCCCTTCCACATACACTCTTGTAAATACCTTACGTTTAATCTCTCAAGTTGATTGGCTGCACTTATAACTGGGTAGCATACACACACAAAAAAGCCTGTATTTTCTTTCATTTGCTGCATTGTAATTACTAACCCTATTTCAGAAGAGATAATTTGCCATACATTTCCAGTATACTAGGATGTCTGTGGTGATTTAGTTTTTGGTTTTCAAGAAGAAAAAGTAAAAAAGGTTTAACTGAAAGCCAAAAAATGTACCAAGGAAACTTTGTAGCAATCGGTCCTCCCTGATCAAGGTGTACATTTAGCCCAGATGAATTGTACTGAGGTTACATACCAAGCTGGGGGAAGGCAGATGATTTTGTGGTGACTGAGGCACTAGACTGGGACCAAATAAATGACTTCAAATATGTTGTCTGCCTTTATTACGTCATTATCTTGGGACTCCTCAGCAAGACAGGCTGAATGAGCCACAAGGTAGATTATAGAATCATAGAATCATTGTAAATCTATGATTGCTGTGGAAAACCACCTCACCATGAAGATTTGCAGGTGTGCTAGGGCATGGAAAAGGCGGCATACTGGCAAGTAAGAGAAGAAAAAGGATTAATCCTTTCACGTCTTAGCTGAACAGACACTCCAGTATTGATCTATATCATAAGAGTCATTGTAAAACTACATTATTACTGCCTTAGAGGCTCTGAAATACTTTGTAAGAAACTGTAAATGTCCTTGTGTAAAAGACGAGACAATTCCATTTTGAGCTAGGAAAAAGGGACATTGTATTTATGAGAAGAGCTTTTGTTATGCTGGGCTGAAGACCAAATCTCACGTTACGCTTTCCATTTGCTGGTTCATTCTTCCTGGTGAGTATTGGCATTTTGATGCAGTTCCTCATAAAGGAAACATCACTGGTGGGCCAAAGAATAGGTGAAGAGAAATTTTAACAATTAAGGACTTGTTATATTCTTTGGTTCCCCTGTAAGAGGGAGGTTGTGTCAGGATCCAGAGACACACTTCCCCCTGCACGGAACAGCTTGACTGGCCAGCGTCCTGGGGGAAGAGTGTTGTTTTGGATTGAATGGCATCCCCAGTGGCTGAATGGTGCCTTTCAAACCATGTATGCAACTTCACTTTCTTCCAAGGTGCTTTTTCTTTTTCCTTTTACAATGTCTGCAGTAGCAGATGTTTCTTGGTGCCACCTCCCGTAGTTATAGCTGAGATGTTTGATGCTTTCTCCTAACCCATGAGCTGCAAGGGTCTAATGTTCTCCTGAGAACCCAGCTTTCCTTTATATGAAAATAAAACAAAACCAATCCACACCATTTCTTCAGTCTTCATGGCAGTATAAAGACGTCTGATATATCGACCTTCAAGACAAATATGAGACCTCCAATTTATAAGGTTTAAAACAAAAACTTGAGAAACATACTGAACTGCTTATTGGTCTGCATTAGCAGAAGAGTAGCTAGCAAGTAGAAGGAAATGGTTATTCCATTCTCAGCACCAGTGTGGCTGCAGCTAGACTGTGTCCAGTTTCAGGGCGTAAGTCTTTTGCTTGTACACACTTTTGTCTTACAGAGGAATCACATGAGCATAAAGAAGAACAAATAGCTACATTTCCTAGAAAGACATTTCCTGCATGGAAATATTTAGGTGTATCTTTTGTCAAGATACACCTTGGATAGCTGATATTTCACATTACATCACTGAGAAGGTTCCAGTGGTTTCTGAAACATTGGAAATAACCACAAATACAGGAAAACTCATAAGATATTTAAAACCACTCATGATAGTGCATGACAGCACTCAGAGGGCCTATGATAAGTATAAAAGTTTTTTAATTATATTCCACAGTAAATCAGTCATTTTTAATTACAATCATTACTAGGCTAACTGCACTGTGTAGGACTATTGTATGACAGCAAACATTGACTATTCCTTCCAACCACTAAACAGATACCTTTTTATGGCACAAAATGGCCTTAGTGTTCCATGTCAGGGATGGGTTCATTTTAGTGATGGAAATAAATGCTGAACACAGAGGGGTGAAGAACATTTTCAGAGCTCCAAGAGTGTAATAGGACTAGGATATAATAAAGCATTAAATGTGCACCCTCTTAAGGGGTGTCTCAGATATTGCAGAATTGGACAGAAATTTGGGATGTAATACGAGTTTTGTGTGTGGCCATCTTTTTCCCTACAGTCCTTCTGTGTTCCAAGGTTATTTTTGTTGCCTGCCACATACTGTCATGTTGATAGCCTAATATTTCTTTTACAGTGATGTAAAAGCAACATCATAAATGCAGAAACAAAAAGAGAACGTTCCCATCACTGTCACTGTTCATAGTCTGGGATTAAAGTGATTTATTTATTTTTAAATCAGAGGACTTGTTTGTTTGCACCTGAATCACAGTGGAGTTGATCATCTCCTGCATCATAACCCTGAGCTTAAGTTAGATAGTATGAATAGCTGCGTCAATCCAACTCTAGACTGAAACAAGGGGAGGACTGTCTCTCCCTCCTGCTACAACTGCTTCCGAGTGACCTTGCCTCCTTTCCTCTGCCACTTCTGGTGCCAGTTTGACCTTTTGGCTAGCCAAATGAGATCTCTGATCCCCTGAGTCACCAGCATGCATGTAAAACCCCCTGGTGTGGCATGGTGTTGAGAGTGTGCAGCTGAGCCCAGAGGTTGCAGCTTAAGAGGCTGGGAAGGGAAGAGACATTCCCCTTTCAGTGGTAGGAACTCATTAGACCAGCTTAGCCTTATGTGTAATTTTATTCTCAAAGCTGCTGTTGTTTTAGCCTGTAAACCATTTTTTGAAAACCATTTTATGGCTTTTTCAAATGATTCAAGTCCCTAGACAATGCTGTCTTAAAGTATTTTAGTGGGAAACCTTTACTGACACAAACTCCACAACAAATTTAGAACAAAACACAGATGCAGTATGGCAAATAAACTGAAAATAGTATTCCTTTGACATGGAGATGGCTATTTGTCTTTCACTTTCATGGTGTCATCTTCAGTTCTTCTTCCTTTCTGTCATCTAATGGAAAACAGCTACCCCTGCCCCAGGCCTGTTGTTTTCCTTTTTGATGTGGTAGAATGAAAAACTGTGATTCAAAAAAAATATCTGATTTGTTGTTCTTGTTTTCTTTTGGTTTGTTTGTTTGTTTTGGTAAAATATTTCTCCTTTTTTTCCTCTTTTAAGACTCATCTGCATTCTAGGACTGTTTCTGCTCCCTGATGGTACATTTCACATGCTTGGTTTACTGGTCATTTTAAAGAGTCTTTTCTTAAGTCAAAACATAACAGGAAAAAAAGATCAGTATATAAAGAGCAGAAGTAAAGGATTTATATTCCCTTATGCATAGGTGCCAATAAAAGGAATAGTGATGGTGGATATTGTAGTAAATGTTTTCAGGAGAAAAGGTCAATGACATCAATATTAAATTCTCATTAAAATCTTGTTTCAATAAATGAAGCAATGAAATGAAAGAAGATATAATATCTGCTATGCGGTGTTATACATCTGTAAGCCCTGTTGCAACGCTAATATAGGACACCTCTTCTTCTCATCTTCAAGTGACTGTCAAAATGTTTACATGTTTTTTCTCTCCTCCTCAAAGAGCACTGAAAATGAAGGAAGCAAATGGCTTCAAATAATGATGTTCTTTATGGGGCCTTGGTTTTAATAATTATACGTACACACACACATTGCTATTCTGCAATAACTTTTTAACTTTTACACTGGGAAGTTTCAACATGAGTCTTTTACAAGAAATTAGATTTAACATCTTCTTCCTGTGTATGCAAGAACTGAAGCCTAATCTCTGTTGTTATCTTTTACTACTTTGTGATTTATTTGATACATATAGAAATAATTTACTAATTGTTATATAAATTGCTATATTGCTACATATGCTTATATTGCCAAATATGAAATTACTTAGTCATTTAGTATTTATTTATTAGCCCGTAATAAGTGCCTTGTTGCCTGACAGACATGTACTGAAATGAATGGCTGGACAAGCTTCATTACACTGATGTCTTATGAAGAGCTTGGAGAGCTTGTCTATGCTGCAATACTAATTTGCACTAAACCTCAGGTGGAGACCTGAGCTCAGAGAGGCTTTTTCCCAGGACTTACTCACCGGCTTGAGGATGTGGGCTGACATTCAAGTGATGCTAAAACACATGCTGGTAATTAAGCTGAAATTACAAAAGTTCATTAAGTAGTGAAGCCAGTCCCTCTTCTAATAAAAGCACTGTTAATAAAAGTTCCTGTATTTTGCTGAGTGGTCACTCTATCTCAAACTCAATTCATGGGAAGCTAAGTACAGAGAACTGATTCCACGTGTTGCAGAGCACACGGACTCTGAAAGTCCAGTATCTGGATAGTAAAATGCTGGAAAGACACTTAAACAAGAACTTAATAAGATCATTTATTTTGGCTGAGCCAATCAATCCAGAAAACATAACACATAGCTGCTTCATATAAAAACATACAAAGGAATAGTATGTACATGTACATTAAGGTGACAGATGAAGAACAGAGAGACTCCTGCAACATTTGATTTTTCCATAGAGTTGTAAATGAAACTGAACACATAAATATTCTCATCCTCACATCCAGAAGGGAGTACCTCTATGCTTCACATACAAATGATACTTGATACTTCACAGAAGAATATCTTCTTGAATAGTATGAGCGACAAAAGCTGTTACATAGGCAGAGCCACCTCCTGAACAGGACAATACTGCTAGTTAACAAACTGATGTGATCTATTTAGAAAAGCAAATATATCTATTTTTACCATGATAGACATGGAGTCACTATGGAATAACCTGGGTGTGATAATTTATAATACTGTGCATCAGTTTTGGTCGATAAAGTTATAAAGGACAATTAGACTATTGTGTGAACATGTTGTTCTGCCTTAATGGAGGATGAGAAAGACATCTCACCTCCAGTGCTGTGTGCAGTTCTGGGCACCACAGTACAAGAAGGACATGAAACTATTAGATAGCCTTCAAAGGAGGGCTACAGAGATGGTGACAGGTCTAGAGGGGAAGACGTGTGAGGAGCGGCTGAGGTCACTTGGTTTGTACAGCCCAGAGAAGAGGAGGCTGAGGGGAGGCCTCATGGCGGCCTGCAGCTTCCTCACGAGGGGAGCAGAGGGGCAGGCGCTGATCTCTTCTCTCTGGTGACGGTGACAGGACCCGAGGGAACGGCATGGAGCTGTGACAGAGGAGGTTCAGGCTGGGTGTTAGGGAAAGGTTCTTCACCGAGAGGGTGGTCAGGCACTGGAACAGCCTCCCCAGGGCAGTGGTCACGGCACCCAGCCTGCTGGAGTTCAAGAAGAGTTTGGACAACACTCTCAGACACATGGTCTGATTTTTGGGTGGTCCCGTATGGAGCCGGGTGTTGGGCTCGATGATCCTTGTGGGTGCCTTCCAACTCAGGATATTCTATGATTCTATGATTCTATGAACTGAAAAAAAGTAATGCTATGGAAAAGTTCTCTCTTAGTAACTTGGGGAGGGAGTGGGACTGGCAATAATTGCAGGATAATAGCCTGTTTTCAGGTACCACAACAACTGCTCAGCCATCAAAAAGACCAGGCAGCTGAGGAGTCTTGTTGAGAGCAGGTTGAGGAGGACCCAAGATTTGCAGTCGTCTGTTGTGACCCAGAGGTAGCCTGAAGGAACTGAGTTCTCAAAAAAGCAGGAAACAGCAAGTCCTCGGGTATCAGCTAAGTGTACAGATGGACTAGTTTTAAGGGATTCATCAAAAAATTTTGGTTTAGGGTAGCCATTTTTTTTGCCATTTGTTTACAGAAAATCTCAGTGCTCTTGGATGGAAGAGAAATAAATTGTCTCAGTCTGTGATGGACCTGGGGAGATAACTGCAGCTGATAGCAACAAGACTGTAGAGCACAGACCTGGCAGAGAGCTAGAGAATTGAGATGTCTCCCCTGCACACGTGGTCATTTAAATGAGGTGATGGCTAAGAAGGGTGAGCTGGAAGGCCAGTGTTAGCAAGCCCAGTGTCCATGTTACATTGCAGTAACCTCTTTAAATCCTGAAACAATGCGTTTGTATTTAAACTGCAAGCTCCTTAGCACAGGATTATTTTTTTCCCCCTTCCAAATGTTGGATTTTCTCATGATTAAAAGCATCTCTCCTGTCTGCAGTTTATAAATACTGGTCAAAACTGTAGCAGGACAGGAGAACTCAGCTCACTCTGCTCCTCAAGAAGTAGCGTTACTTACCACTTACTTACCAGTTACTGTTGCTGTACACCCTGGCCTGCCAGAGGAATGCATAGGGCAGCTCTCCCTGCTTCTCTCAGGAAAAGGAGTAAGAGTGAGATTTCATCTAACAGAGCAATAAAGCAGGCCAGAAGCCTGCAATCTCTCTTCCAGGCACATATAAGGCTGGAAATTAACACCTGAACTTTATATCTGCTTCCTCTTAAAAACAACCAAAAAAAAAAAACAAACCCACACACATTACTCAGCAACCTGCCTTGTGAATGCTCACTGATCAAAATCCTGTGCTCCTTCCTTTGTAGCACCTCACCAACAATTAACAAAACAAAACAACAACAACAACTTCCCCTCACTGATGCAGCTGGTCTTTACCAACTCTGTGTAAGTCTGTAAATAATGCAAAGGACCTGACATCTCTGAGGCTAGTGCTTCTCACTTTGTGCCAACTGAGATCAGGACAAGAGAGACTGCATGTTAAAGGTGGATTGCTAACCTGGATGCAGCTTAAAAAGCAACAATAAAAACAAGCCCCTAACATTAAGAGATATGTGTTTATTAACTGCTATAGTTAATAGTGTTATAAACAGAGGCAGGAAGATATGAAAAGACTTTTAGTATATTTTTCAACAATAGTGCTTTTCTGAGTGCCACTAAGCCATAAGAAAATAAACTTCATCCCCTCAGGAACCAAATATAATACCAATAAATAACTAAATATACAACCAGTAAAAATACGCTTGGTGACGTTTTCATAAACAAATCCCCAAAGGGAGGACTGCTGATTTATTGCATGCATGTCAAAGAGCAACACTTCTGGGAAGAGTCAGGCCTGCTGCACACGTGCCAGGTAGTTCTTCAGGGCCTGGGCTCAAAGCCCCATTGTGCCCGAGGCACAACAGCAGTTCGGTGATACAAGAAGCTCAACAACATGTGGCCTTTCCCTCACGCAGGCTGACAAGCCTTGACTTGGCTAGCCCAGCCAAAAGTCAAGGGGTGGGCATCATTATGTTAATCTTTTAAAGGGAGCAGAAGCAATCTTGGGGTTAGGAACAGGAGCCTTGTGCCTTCTAGCTGACTGCTTATACTTTCACACTGGTCCTATGGCACATTTGATGAGGAGGTTATTCCTCTGCAAAATAACCAAAAGGATTCAGCACTCACTCCTCTTTCAGGCAGGAAATTCACTTTTTCCTCAGTAGATTCACTTTTCCTATCTTTCACTCAGTGGGGGAACCACATTTGCTGTCTTTCTCTAGGCCCAGGATAGTTCAGTTATTCCAAGCAAAATCACTCCTTCAACAGAAAGAACAGACAAAACCTATTCTGCAGTACATACCTTAACACCTACTTGTCAGGACAGTGTGTAGGAGCCTCTTCAAATAGGTAGCAGATGACCAGGACATAAGTTTTGGACCAAGACACGTAAATTTCACTTTAGATGTCAACATCCTTTTGCAGATGTGGACCTTTAAAAATGCGGGTGCTTGTTCTCAATCAGGAGAGGGCCTCTCACAAACTCCCTCTGGTCTTCCTCTGCATGTTTAGACGTCTAAATAACTTGGCAAGTTCAGCCTGAAGTCACATAAACAGTTTTGACACTCTAATTTGTCACACTACTGTACCAAATCTTTGATTCTGCAGACTGAACATCCAGCACATTGATATTGCAATTGAAACTGGGGAACTACACATGCATTAACGTTAATGAACACTTATAAGATCAGGACACTTGCTTAGGGCTGTCTTAGGGTAAGAAGATATAATGTCATCATTGTATATACAAAATAATTTTTATCTCAGCTTGTCTCATTTTTGGTGAAAGGGACAGCTAGTCAAGTCACTAAGCAACAGGGTAATTGTTATTCTTATCTGCTTCTTATGACTAAAGGGTACACAGAACAGCTGAAGACAGGCAGGCATCAGGAAGGCTTTAAGTGTGACCCTGTTCTTTAAACTGCACACTTTAAACGTTACCATGTCAGTTAAATTCAAAACTGGTTATGTGAAACTGATATTTGCTATCCTATACACTTGGCCTATTCTTTCTTCTCAGTGAAGTCTGAGAAGGTACATCATGTACCCTGTACTGTCTCACTCATTTAGTGATTCTCCAGAAATTGATGAAGTCGCACAAGTACTGAAGCCTGGAACAGGATCTAAGGTGATGTAATAACCTTTTAAAATTCATGAATAACTTATAAAAAATGCCTACTAGAGCACTCTTTTAATGCTAGATTCATAGAACTGCAGAAAAATGAAGGTTGGAAGGGAGCTTTAGAGATCACCTAGTTCAACCCCCTGCTCAAAGCAGAGCCAGCAACGAGAGCAGGTGGCTCAGGGTCTTGTCTAAACAAGTTTATACAAGCATGGACACTTCTTAGAGTGTCTGTTAGAGATTTTCTAATCAGAATCACAATCACTGATCATTTTGACTACAGAACTTCCGCAAAATGCTTTTTTGCAGTCTCATTGCGCCATATGAAGCTTCTCAGTATAGATAAAGAGGCTTTTTGATGATATTGGGTTAAATCTAAAGAGATTGTCTAGCTAAAAGTTAACCGACAAAGTTGTCTTACATTATTTAAACTGCTCAGGCCAAATCCAGCAGCTCTTCATTGGGTTATACTCCCGCTGAAGTCAGTTGCAGTTAAACGTTTAGCTTAGTTGCATCTTTCATCAGATGCATCCCTTACCCTAGCTCCTGATCTGGACTGGCTACTAGGGTTCAGTCATCCTGACTCCTGTCAATAGTTAGCAAGAGGATTTTTATGACACTTCTACGCTCCTTGCTGAATATGTAGGATCAGCGACACAGTTGAAAATATCTATTCTTATAAGACAGACTGACCTGAACACTTGGGAAGCATGGGAAGAATAACAAATGAGAAGTTATAATGGGATCGGTCTGGCTTTAAAAGACAGTCGTCCATCAGTGACCAAGCTAAGTGTCTGGTCACAGAGTTTCCCTGTTTGCATCCCTATTTCTTAGAGTTTTGCAGCATGTGCTTCAGAGTAATGCCTCTAGTAGCTTCTTCTCAGTTGGTCCTACAGAACCTTTCTTTGCTGGCTCCGCCAAAAAGGCTCAGAGCTCAACCATACCTGAGTTGCCAGCCACAATGCCAGCTTCTGACCAAACCTCAGCCTCTAATAAAGGCTCTGGAGATGAAGAGGGGAAACTTGAGAGCATCTGCTTTCACTGGAGTTATGAGATGAAGGGGAAGAGTGGTCTCCCATTAGCTTTACTCTCTTAGGGCCTTGTAGGGCAACAGTTACAGCACTGCTGTGCAGCCTGTTCTTTCCTGCACTCACCTATACGTGGATAGGGCTCAAAGAAGCAGAATGTGGAAGAAACATGGATCCAGAGGATCCATGGATCAGCAAGCAAGAAATTTGGCAGGGAATGTATCTCTTGATAGCAGAACATAAAGGAAATGCTATAATCTATAGTCTCTGAGGAGGTCTGGAGAATAGCACAGAACAGTACTAAATAGCACAGAAGCTTAAGTATGAATATATGACATCATAAAAGTGTCCATAAGACATACAAATACAGCACAGGTTTTCAGCACATATCCTACATAACAGTCAGTCTTTATAAATGAATGGGCCCGGGCCTGCTTTTCTCACAGAGGTAAATAAATACAGTGAAAAATTTTACTTATCATGATTACAATACTTGACAAAAATGAAAACTCAAGGTAGTCTGGAAAACCAGCAAAAAAAAAAATACTGTGGGCTACTTCTTAAAAACAGTGTGGTTTAAAGGACAGAGACAGAAAACTGCCCGTGCAAGTTCATCCATAACACAGCCTAGCACCTACTAGATCCAGGTTCAGAAAACAGATGCTGCCATCAGATAGAGCAGGGAAAAGCTTTCTTACAAAACGTGCTGTGGCTTGCAAAAACTTTTAGAAACTGAAAATAAGGTCACCTAGTTTTTCTTTCTGGAAAAGAATGAAAGGGACAAAAAATTGCCAGCCAGGGTTTTTAAGTTCTGATCTAAAACCTCCAGGGATGTGTTTTAAACCACACAGTAACTTCTTTCCTTCATTTGCTGGTGGTTGCCTTAGGCTCATACTGGCCCAAGTAGCTTAGTAACACACCTTTAATGACTATCTGGGTTCTTAATTGGTTCCCCTGGAATGTGAGCATAGGTTAGGCGGAGGCAAACATATCCTCCTCCACCTCATTCCATGAATGTGCAAGGAGGAAAATACGGTACATCTCATGTAAAACAGCTGCAGGGTTTGTTTTTCTTCTTTTAACAAACCTGTTATGCAAGAGGAGCTTGACACTAGAAAGAGTAGAGGGGAGATTTCCTAGAGAGATGGGGAAGGGAAGAAAGATGATCTGCCTTAGAAGTGAGCCTTTTAAAAATCATATGGCTGGAAGTTTCCAAGGCTGCTGAGGAAATTAAGCACTAAACGCAGCTGAAAGTCCGAGGAAGCAAGTATTAGTGGAGTTGCATGTCAGTTCTTCTTGGGAGTCTGGGCTAGACTTGAAAAAAAAAAAAACCACAAAGAAAAATCATTGAAATAGTGTCATATGTGGACTTGTCAGAAGCATAAGATATAGTTTAGATTTTTGAAATAAATTATTTTGTTATAAGAAGCACCCTTCTATCTAGATATGGGACTAAAACCTTATCCCAAGCTTTGGGAAATTCAATTTGGATCCAATTTTGTGGTTTGGAGCTGTCTCAAGTTGAATAGCTTGGGACAGGAAAGGGGCCAACAGAGTGTCCATTGCCAGGAGAAACAAAGAACAAGAGGTACGTGGTGTAGCCGATGCACATCACCTACTGGCCCATGGTAGGCTTTGTTAATACAAGAAAGGATGGGTTCCCATCTAGGTAATATCCTTCTTCGTCCAAAGAGCTTTCTGTCTGCTCCCCAGTGTTGCCAGAACTTGCCGTGGGCTCCCTAGTGTCAGTGAATGGTTACAATGTTCTGTTCTAGTCAGGGACTACAGGCAGAAAAAAATGATCTTTAGTCAAAACTCAAATGTAAGTTATATTTTTAGAAAGGTCAAAACCAACTGAGAGGAATTTAGAGTAAATATGCAACAATGTTATCGCTTTTTTTTTTTTTTTTTT
>VXAL01003266.1:50564-84228 GCA_013399475.1 Chauna torquata | reverse complement strand
TTTTTTAAGAAACTGGTTAGGCTGTGCAGAAAAAAAAAAAGAAGCCAGGACACAATCAAACATCTGTGCTGAACTGACAAATAGGCCATTCAGCAGTGGGAATATGAAGTTGTTACTCGCCTGATTAGGTCTTTATTCAAATACAATCCCCTTCCCTTCACTGGAGCTGATTCTGTCATCAAAGGAAACCTCAATTAATATAACTAAGAGACTGAGCCTTCCCAAGTGGAGCTCACCAATGGCATGATGTGATCAGCATACGCTTACATAATCCATCTTTACACGCAAAAAAGCCTCCTGCAGCATGGTGCTGATGTTAAGTCTTTGCTACTTCTCTGTCTCTCTTCTCAGTAGAGAAGACAGAATCTCAGGGAAGGTTTAGACTGGACATTAGGGAAATTTTCTTTACTGTGAGGATGCTCAAACACTGGAACAGGCTGTCTAGAGAGGTGGTTGATGCCCCATGCCTGTCAGTGTTAAAAGAGGCATTTGGACAATGCCCTCATTAATATGCTTTCTTTTGGTTAACCCTGAAGTGGTCAGGCAGTTGGACTAGGTGATCTTTTAAGGTCCCTTCCAACTGTACTATTCTATTCTATTCTGCTCTATTCTATTCTAATACCAAGGCCAGATCCCATCTTAGTGGCTCATTTTCTTTTCCATTTGCTTTACCAAACCTCCTTTGCACTCTGTTGCAAATAACTGTTGCTGCTAGAGGTTGACATTCTTCTGTACCAGCAAAAGAGCATCCTTCACAGTTGCCCTAAGTAAAAAGGCTGCAGCTGTGGGTAACCTTGTTGTCAGCTCTGGTCCAGCTTTTCCTGCATGTCAGCCAGTGGGTAAGCCCACACGCCACAGGGCAGAGTGCTGGACAGCTGTTTTGGCTAAGCTGAGGGGACAATGTGATGTTTGGCATTCCATGCTCTTCCTAGCAATCTAAGGCACAATCATCTCCGCTGGGAGATGAGTGGTTGGAAAGCTGCCTGGCCGAGAAGAACCTGGGAATACTGGTTGATAGGCAGTTGAATATGAGCCAGCAGTGTCCTCAGGTGGCCAAGAAGGCCAAAAACATCCTGGCTTGTATAAGAAGCAGTGTGGCCAGCAGGTCTAGGGAGGTGATTGTCCCCCTGTACTCGGCTCTGGTGAGGCCGCACCTCAAGTACTGTGTTCAATTTTGGGCCCCTCGCTAGAAGAAGGACATGGATGTGCTTGAGAGAGTCCAGAGAAGGGCAATGAAGCTGGTGTGGGGTCTGGAGAACAAGTCTTACAAGGAACGGCTGAGGGAGCTGGGGTTGTTTAGCCTGGAGAAGAGGAGGCTCAGGGGAGACCTCATCGCTCTCTATAGGTACCTTAAAGGAGGCTGTAGAGAGGTGGGGGTTGGTCTATTCTCCCATGTGCCTGGTGACAGGACGAGGGGGAATGGGCTAAAGTTGCACCAGGGGAGGTTTAGGTTGGATATTAGGAAGAACTTCTTTACTGTAAGTGTTGTTAGGCATTGGAATGGACTGCCCAGGGAAGTGGTTGAGTCGCCATCCCTGGAGGTCTTTAAAAGACGTTTAGATGTAGCCCTTAGTGATATGGTTTAGTGGAGGTCTTGTTAGTGTTAGGACAGAGGTTGGACTAGATGATCTTGGAGGTCTCTTGCAACCTAGACGATTCTGTGATTCTGTGATTCTGAGATGCTGATTTTACTCTACAAAAAATATTTTCTGAACTACCTCTGTGTGAGTTAGCCTGGGGACAGTACAATTGTGCGTACTCAGCATTTAGTCCAAGCCGACTTTCTCTGTTGAGTGGCTGCATCAGCAAACACATGCTGATCAGCACATCAAAACACATCAATAGGCTGAAGACTATGTTGCTGGGTGCCCTCTAACTACTCTACATGAAGTTTTACTTTGGACTAGATATAGTCTGGTTATCTGAACCAAACATCCCTAGTGTGAACATGGCCATAGGGAAGTCCTGATTCAACCTGCTTAACTTTAGGCGTTTAACTGAAGTCCCTAACTCACAGCTGTGATCTGTCAGGAGAGCTAGGCTCCTTCAAGAGCAATTCAGACTAGCTAAAACTAAAGAGGGCTCTGGAGCCAATCTCTTTTCATTGACTTCCACTAAAAAGAATAGTTAAGCTCCATACTTCAGCATCTGGGCTCAAAGTTCATTGGTGTGAGTCTTGCTCCACTCTATGGACCTACACTCACTCAGAATAAGTTCTGCCAACACTTTGGACATATCACATGAACTCAGTATTTTTTTTTTGATGTTGGACCTTCTCCTTATTTTGTAACTAGCATGCTTAATGAAAAAATAACAAAATGGACCAAAAATTCTCTCTCTGATACATCAGACACTGATGTATCTGAAGGGACTTTTAATAACAAAGGAAGCTTTCCAAGGAACAAAACAGAAAAAAAAAAAAAAAAAAAAAAATTTTTTTTTNAAAAAAAAGATTTCTTTTTCTGTTAGTTGTTAAGACTTCTGACAGTCTTTCTTCTGACAGTCTTTAGTAACATCCTTTCTTCCACTGTCTAGCATCTCTCAGTCATTTTTCAATTTAAGGCATATGTGCCCAAATGTGATTTTATAGCAATGCTTCTTTTCTTAACCTGTGTTTTGTTTTGTTTTGTTTTCCGCTTTTGTATTCAATTCAGTGGAATGTTCTTTCATACTTTTTTATGGTTTTTTTTTAAAGGTTATGAGAATGTAGAACAGATGATGAGACCCATCTGACACTTTTTCATGTCAAAGGGTAAGCCCAGCTCTGAGGCTTGAGCAGCCTGAGCTGTAAATATGCTCATTAACCTCATATTTTAGAAGCTCTGTGCCACAGTTATTGAGCCAGCTGTGAGAAGAGGAGCTGAGTGGTGGCCTTGAGTTGCCTCCATGCCAGCATAGGCCATGGGCAGGCTCTGCCAGAGGAGAAAGCACTCACTCCAGCAGCTGGGGCAGGAAAGGAAGCAGCACAGCCCTTTTTCTCACTGATGTCTACTATTTATTCTCTCCTTTGCTAAAGAACAACCTCCCCCACCTTTTTCTTTGCCTCTATGCCCTGACCCTATGCATGCACGTTGCTCTTCTCTCATCTTCTCTGCATAATGATACTTCTCGCAGCAGGACGTCTTAGCAACAGCAGTCTGCTAATACTCACATCCAAATGTCTTTTTGAAAAGCATCGTTTTTCCAAACTATATAAATCCAAGGAAAAGATGTAGAGCATTTGATCTCTGACCAAACATTCATTGCTATAGTCTAGTTTTCTTTCTGTACTGCTAATATCTTTGGATTCTTTTGGATATGAAGTTGTTCCAGCTTGTTCTTTGCCAAGAATCACAGAGACTGAGGCCCTGGTGATATAAGTTTGGTTCTGCAAATATTTCTGGTTTCTTCCTTTTCCCTTAATTTTTATTTCTGTCTCTTTTGAGCAACCCGCATATTCTTTTCTTAAAAAGTTGACAGCTTAGAATGGTATGAGTTAGCTGGGTTATGCTGATTTATTTTGGGAAAGAGCTAGCCTGCTGTAGGAGTCCACAGCTGACTGGGAGAAGTCTGCTAGTCCGGAAATTTTCAGTAATAAATCTCATGGTTGAGTTCATCATCTCAATCTGAGAATTACAAAGGCCAGGTGAGCCTTTAGATCAGAAAGTTGAACCTGTCTATTGAAAGTTTTGCTCCTTTAGTTGTCAGGCTGGGGACTTCCTCTTTGGGTAATAACCTCCTGAATAGTCCCTCAAACATTCGTTCAGGCTCTTTATTTTGCATGTATGCAAAATGCATGTGAGGACATGGTTTGATATTTTCTGCATTTTCCCACAAGATGGCACACTTTTCTTATGATAAATGTACACTGTATGCTAAAACACATAGAATAATGCCTTCTGCATACGACAGTCATACAGCAAATTAATTTACTTTGTAAAAGTCCATTGTTTTATTTCACTCTTAATTAGTTGGTTTACCCTGGATTGTTGCCTCAGAGGAACTCTCCTTCTCTCCTAACTTCCTGTACTCCTCCCATCACTTCCTTTTCCAGCCCTCACAGAACCTGTGTCCATGCTATCACAAGGTAGGTAGGGTTCCTATGGTCTGGAACATCACTGTGTGATGCTTGAAGAACACATTTTTGGAACAATGATCTTTAGTTTGGTGACCACTTTATCCTGTATGTAAAGGACAAGCTCTTTTTGCTGTTCAGTGAGATGAATACTGTGAGCTCTGTCCTGAGCTCAGGGAGAAGAGCAGAGACAAGGGAGTTCCTCACCAAATCAGGTACTGAAAATTCTAAGTCAGTTTCTGTCCTTTTTTTTTTTTTTTTTTTTGGATGTGTGCAGAACATGCCACCAGCTATCCCTTATTTCCCATCCATGACAATGTACTTGACATACTCCAAGATTACTGACAAGCTAGTTACAGTCTGCACAGGAATGGGCTGACATCCAATATTTTTGCCATGATCTATGCACAGTTTGGTTGACAAGACTGGATTTTTTTTTTTTTCCCAAGATATGCTCTACTTCAAACAAAAATAGATTTGAAATGTCTTTTCATTTCTGTTGTGAAGCATCCATTGCAGTTGTTTCTTTCTGGCTTCATATTCTCTCAGCCACCCCATAAACAAAACTTATGATGTATGGTCCAATGTAAGTGTTTGGATGCTGTGGTCATCCGAGTAATCCATTTTAATGATTATCCTTGATTCATAGATACACCTACAGCCTTGAAAGGTGCTCTGTGGCCCAACCTTTAATAAAAGCAATTGCCAAATTTTAAAAATAACTCTATTATGTGACCTTCAAAGACAGAGAGAAAATCCCGATGTGAAACTGATACTTAGGAGAAGTTAATGGAATGAGGAAACTTGCTCTGTATTCCTTGTGATTCTGCTGGTTTTCATCATGAGAATTTCATACAGTACAAAGGCATCGAATACTTTCTTCCAGTGCCAGGTGATATTACTGCTACTGTATAACAAGTGATTTCAGTATGGATGTTTTTGACATATAGCTGGTAGTCATTTTAGTTGGAGAAAGGAGCCAGTGGACTACAGTGCCTTGTCTACTTCACAGGCTTATGTTCAAGTCTCAGCTCCACCAAAGGCTATCACCTGAGACTGACTGCTAGGTGCCTTAGTTCTCCACTGATGAAGTGGGGTTTGCACCTTGTTGGTGCTGGTGCTCCTAAGAGGTGCTAGTCACTGCAGGGTTTCCAGCTCCACAGCAGGGGCCTGGAACCTCGGGATGCCCAACATGAGTCAAAGCACTCAGAAACTTCAGGCTCAATACAGTAAAAGCAAGAGTTTTTCAGTACAAAGAAGTGAAAATGGTAATAGACTCAATTAGCTGTTAGGCTGTAGAGTCACAGAGCCTGGGAATCTCAACTCCCAGGGGCCAGTGCTCCAGATGCAAGACAACTTAGATATTCTAGGGGTTCTGGCCAAGAAAGGAACTTAAGAACCTGAAATCACAGACTAGACTTAGTTTTTAAAATGTCAAAAATAAGCATTGTGCTATCGATATGGAAATGCCTACAGGAACTTTCAAAAACTGCTTTTTCCTATTGGAATGGGATGAAAATAGTCTGAACGTTTCATAGGGTAGTGAGTATTTGGCAGAGATCTGCACAAGTTATTAACCAAAGTCATGTGCATTGAGTATCCTGTTATGGTAAATAGAGAACCCTGCAACAGTGTCACTATTTCTTTCTTTTTTTCTTGTACACCATGAACTTATCTTTTCTTTCTTAATGTTTGCTATGGATGCCTTTTGGAACAAAACACATGCTGATGGGCTGTGAAAAGTTTTACCTCTAGAAAGACAGCACTACTAGAGACTTAGTGCTGCTCCTGGGTGGGTGGGAATGTCCCATTCCTTTGCCTCTGCTGTGCCAGTGGATCCTGTCTCCCAGACAGAATGACTATAGGGCATAATACTCTGTTCAGAACTATGTTCTTCTTGGACACTTCAAAAATTCTATTATGTTCAGAATTCACATGACTTATTTCTCACGTTCCATTACAGGCCAATATCCTTTATCGCACTCTGTATTTCCCCTCACACACCGCAGCTTCATCTCAAAACAAGTGGCAAGCCAGCAACCTGCAGCACCATTAGCAGAAATATGGTCATGTTGAACTAACTTCAAATAAAGAGTTTCAGCTGAGTTCAGCAAACCAAACATTCTAATATGGGAACAACAAAATTATTCAGTTCAGTCAAAAATGTTAAAACAAAACATGTTAACTTTCCAAAATACTATTAAAAAAAAAAAGATTAAATATCAGCAATTCCTCTGGGATGGAAATTCTGATTCACAGTCTAGTCTTGTCTATGGGCAGGCAAGGGGAATCAGTGTGTGAATGAGATGGAAAAAGACCTCTAAGCAAAATTAAGGAAAGGAATATTTAAATAACTCTACTGTTTAAGCCATCCACTACTGATAGTGAAATACAGGAGACAGTATCAAAGTCACCAACTGACTGCACGTAAAGCCACATGGTAAGATGTTGTCAAGAGTCCAGGTTTTAATAGTCTCTGTCACTTATATAAGCATGAGCCACCACCATACAACCCCCTGAATATTCTTAGGTGAATGATAATTATTGAGCAGCCTAAGAGAGATGCACACATCCCTCCCTTAGCCTCACAAGTCTGCAAGCCAGGCAGAAGTCAGTCAGACAGGGAAGTGTTGGCTTCTATCGATTGCTCCATGTAACAGTCTAATCCTTGATCTTGCTAAATTGTCATCTTCTTACTCACTGCTTGTATTTTCTTGGGATTTTATAGATTTTCTTAACTTGTGTGTTGGTGTGTTTGTCCTAAGTCTTTGGGTGACTATAACAGACCCAACAATGCCATGTCTGTCTTTATTCCGGATTTTCTGCTGTTGCAAGGCTTTTGCACTCATTCACAAACCAACCATGACTTTTCTCTTGAGGACAGCTGAGCTATCTTTACAGACAGGGGAGCATGACCAAACTGGGCCCTGTCTGTCACCTCCATCGGGGTGGATGACCACAGCCCCTAAGGCAATACTGTGGAGCGTCTCATGCTCAAGCTGTTGAAGACTAGCAGCTCACAGCCTTTAGAGCGCACTGGCTATGTGCTTGCTGCTTAAGCCTTGGTCTGTATTGCATTCTGCTTTCTGGTGCCCCTGTTGGTCTTGCGTGTTTGTAAGTTTACTGTGTCCAAAATGATGAAAGAGTGGCGATGCAGCCACCAACAGGTTCTTGTCACAGAATGCTGAAGGTCTGTTGAGTATCTTAATGTATGGCATGGTATATGTGAGGCCACACATATCTGCAGGGAGGGTGCTGGGAGAGGGAACCGAACTTGTTCTGGACCACATCCAGTCTTTCTGACCTGGAAAAGACCTGAAGCGAATGATCCTGCCAGTGGCACCCTGCCTTCTTTCTGAAGCAAACAAGTTGGCTCAGTCTAGCTCTCAACCAGGGAGGGAACAAGACTGTATGTTGTATGGATGAGCATGGGACAAGGATCCTCAGATGAAATGATGCAGACATACCCCAGGATACTCTTATTCAGAGCTAGGTATTCAAACCAGGTCTCCTAAAGTCAGATCCCTCAGGCAAGATGGACAGAGGTAGGAGTGAGAAAAGGTCTCTTTAAAATTTCTTTTAGCTGTCAGTTAAATAAAAGGGCATTCAGATAATGCTTTTGAGTCTACTGTACAGATCATTTCAGGAGCACTTTCATCCTTCACCTACTGCTTCTATCCCACCTATTTTTGAGACCTATGAGAGAGAGGTATATCAGTAAGCAGTGCCATGTTATGGAAACCAGAGAAAAGAGCATGTGAAGCCACGGATACCCCTTTTTTTTTTTTTTTTTTTTTCTCTCTGAGTAATAAAATGGAAATAGGTAGTGGGATAAAACTTCTAATACAGGCATCAGTGAAACAGTTTGTGACCTGCTTGAGATCTGTGGCAAGTCTGTGTGGATCAATAGTTATCTTCCTGCTGCTACAGAGGAGGGTGCCTGTGGAAGGGATAGATGTCATTTTTAACTTTCCTTTAAAGTATCTGAATTTAAGGGAGAGGTTTTTGTTTGTTTGTTTACTGTGTGTTTTTTATTTGTTTTTGTTTTGTTTTGTTTTCATTGTTGTTGTTTTTAGTCTTCTTAAACACTTTCCTTCCTGCTTTTCTTCCTTCTAATAATTTGGGATTCAAATTGTATTCAAGTCATGGAGAACTAAAAGAATGAATGTGATGGCAATATTGTGTCTCCTGTCTCTCAGGCATAAGCAATGAGCTTCCTCCTGAGCAAGGTTATTGTTTACAGGGTGGGGAAAGATAGGGAGAGATTTCATTTTCTTTCACAGGCACACTGAAGGCCCTTGGGCTCCCATCACCCCTGGACTCCAGCTCTGCACGCATTGCTAGTCCTTGTCATTTCCGCATGCTGCTGCACTGCACTCTTCTTTCTGATTTCCTCCTCTACCTACCCAGGCCTGAGTGAAGAAAAACTGTGTAGCACACAGAAGAACACTAAAGGAGGGCCAGCAGCAAGACTGGTCTTTGCAGTAGGCAGCACTCGCTTCTGTAAAGAAACACACTTTTCCATTGTGCCTTTTCCCTGGTTGCCAGTCTGCCTTTCCAGTGAACCCTTAACCATCCAAAGTGGCTGCAAGAGGCAGCGCCTCACCTCCACCTGACAGGCTGCTTCACCTCACCGGGCTGGTTGCCATCAGGGCTGGGGAAGCAGAGCTGGTCTAGAGGCTTTCCTGACAAATCACTAATGCCAGCTGGAGCGGGAGGAGGAAACAATGGGTGGAAGAAACCAGTGAGATTGAGATGAGGAGTGTGGTGAGAAGAGCCACTGTTTAACCTCTGCACTCAGGGAAGCCAGACAGAACGTTGTATGGCTTCATCCCACATGGTGGGTAGCAGGGGCCTACACTCTTGCAGCTGTTGATCATATCTATGACGTTGGGCCTGGTAATTTCCCTGAACCAGAAGGAACAAACCTCCAGACCAGCCTGCTACTTTTAATAATGTAATCATTATTAATTAATTAATTGATTAAAAAGAAAATTCCTTGTGTTAGGATTTTAAAGACAAAATGTTTTAACACGAAGAAGATTGTCTCCTTGACCTTAGGTCAGTTTGCAGGGTAGAGAGTTAGGTCCATGCTGAGATCCAGTTTTGACTACTGAAAAGCACTTAATAAGGTGACTTCCTCTGCCAGGCTGAGGAAATAAGGCAGTTTGAACTGAAGCTCTTGGAGTATGAACAATGTGTTGGCATTGTCAACACAATAGAGCATCCAGAGTATTACATAAAATGCTAACTTCCAAGGCAGAAAGGAATATGAAACCTGATTTCAGGGATCACAAAACATCATCCAGTATGGTATGATTAATGACTTCATTTTACAATTGGGAAGACCTCATTGAGTGGCCTCCCTTTACCTGAGTTTCAAGTGTGTACAAGCACCATTCACTCAGACAAATCATTTGTAGGAACACTTGAACACTGCTGTTGCAAAAGAATGGATGTAGTTGATGAGCGGCCACTTGCCAGCGCAGGAACTTCCACCCCAAGGGAAAAGCTCCAGATCTGCACTCTTACAGCAGCACCTCAAAGGCAAATGAAAACTTGTTGAAGCACTGAAATGTTGATCCACATTTAGAGTACTGTTACATCACTGTTGGATGTTGATTATTATAAATGCTATGTTTCTCTGGAAGGAAGACATGTTGTTATGTACCATCAAGAAATTTTTTGCAAAAGCCAGTTGTGCTGCATGGAGTTGTGTATAGCTGACATTATATAAAGTTTATTATTGGGCATTCGGATACTGAAGGAAACAGTCCACACCCCAGTGTCATGCTGATTTTTCCAGTGTGATTCCAGCTTTGAGTGGAAGAAGACTAAAATCTTGGCAAATGAAGAATCATATTATAACTTCATGACATTGTTGTGAACATTAATGGCTGAACAACACTGAACTGGGCATACAAAACAGCACTTTCTGACTTTCAGAGAATAGATTGCCTAAAGATGGTAATTTAGAAAGTTAAATCTGGATCTCAATTAAAGGGCACTGGAGTAATGTAAATGCTAATACTTCTCTCTGTGGATTTTACCTTTAAAGAGTACACATTTCTGATTTCTCTTTCCCTCTGTAGTCTGAGGAATATGCATTGCCATATAGCTCCTTATTGTTCCCACTGGACGCTCAGTCTGAGAGCTGCTATAACTAGGATTACAGTGAAGTTAAATTAAGTTTTACATAGGAGAATATATTCCATCTGCTTTTTTTCAAGTTATCTTTCTACAAGTAAACCAACCAAAAAAAAAAGGTTTTGGTGTAGCAGCAAATGCTTTGCATTGTAACATCCGTAATGTAGCAATCTGGATCACAGCCCAAATGCTAATCCAGTCTTTTACTGTCCCAGTGGGAAAAAATTAGCAATATTACAGAAACCATGGTAGAAATTTTATGCAAGGGAGAATATCTCATGTGCTGAGGAAGGTAAAGTTACTCTGGGCTTTGAAATGGCTGCCCTTTATGCATTTTTTTTATTAGAAATATCCAAGATAATGCAGCAGTTTCTCTCTCTTTGCTACTGTAAGACGAGATATCAAAATATATCAATGTCCTGCCTGCAACTCTCTCATTTCTGAGCTCAGGTCAGTACTGTGTCTGAGAATAAGAAAGCGATTAATATCTTTTTGTTTCATGATTAGTAAATGGTGAAAAAACAAACCATATTTCTGTTCCATGACAATTAAAAAAAATTGAGCATACAAAGTTACATAGCAAAATTAAATTCATCCTGATGTTTCACGTGAAAGAGGAAATTTCTTTTAATTATAGAGAAATAATCAAAATTTTTGTTTTGGAATGGAATTGAAATAAAGCTCTGAGCTCTGTTGCAGAGCTAGCATTAGAGGGAAGAGAATAGTTACTGCAGTTTGTCCCTGACACCACTCCTGAAAGCCAAAGTTTGACCTGCAGGACTGTATATTCCTGTCCTTGATGTCCTTGATGACAGTTTGTACCCCTTATATGCTTTTGCCAATATGGTCAAAGACTAATAATTGTGCCGTTAGCAAGAAATGAATAGCATTGTTTTGGCTTTTTTGTTTGTTTGTTTGTTTGTTGGTTGGTTTGGTTTCGATTAATTTTGGTTTGTGTTGGTGAGCTTTTTTGCTTCTAATAATTGTTTAAAATTTGATAATTGTTTGTTTTCTCATTCTCTTAAAGAAAACAAGAAGAGATCCTGAAGTGTCCTTTTAATGTGAATGAATAGCCCTAGACAGTTTCTTATAAAGCAATGTGCTGGAAGAAGGAGAAAAAATGCATAAAAAGAAATAATAAAATAATCCAGAAAGAGAGATGGATGGCAGGACATAGTGAAGGCCTTACGTTATAAAGTCACATTTATTTTGGGCAGTTATGAATAGTCCTTTGCTGAGTAATAGGATAGGAGGGGAAACAGAACTTCTCCTGGCTCTGTGGTGTTGACAGGCAGCAGTTATACTTCTTGGAGATGTATAACCTGGAACCGAAAGCCGGAATTTTAAAGAATTTACTTAAAACTGAGGAATTAGTCCCAAGGCAAATTTCTGAATCCTCATTGTTTATGATGTAGTTGTTCAGCTCTTACCTTTCCATGTACAAAATCAGGATTTGATTCTTTATTATAAATGCAATAGACCCTTAATTTAATTGGCAACCACATGGATTACACCAGGACAATCCCACCCTCAAAGGGGTTGAACATTTTGGCCTCAACCTGGTAAAGCCATCAAGTAGAGTCATTACTTCCAGCATGGACACATTTTCCCTGAAATATGCAAGCTACTCCTGTGCATAAGAGGCTAGTTGTTTTAGAGTCAACAGCCTTCAGGAAAGGGTGCCGAGCAAACAGATGCAAGGAAAAGAGAGTGGGAAGCAAGCACAGTGAATGGTAGCATTGCAGAAAACACAAGTCACTGTGGTTTCAGGAATCAGGGAGGCCATCTGCCACCAACCAATGGCTTGATCACTCTCTAGCTTATACAGCTTACTCTCTGATCTTGGAAAGCATGGATTTTTTTGGCAGTTCCTGATCTGCCTCCCAGAAAGGTTATTGCAAATCTGAACGCTCGGATTAGACACATGATCTTGATGCTCCAGGATACTGGAGCAATCCTCCCAAAGGTGGCAGATATGGAATGGGAACAAAAACAAACCTATGCCCTTGTGGAGAGATCACTGGAGGCCAAATAAGGCATCCTACAGAGCCTAAAATGGCAATAGACACATGTGTGTGCAACTGAATCCTAGCCCTAACTTCTTGTCACAGCAGATAACGAAAGGGTACCACAACGTGCTTCTGGATGATCGGTCAGTATACATATTTACTCATTACTGCTGATTTAGGTAGCAAAGCCTGCATTTGAAGAGTTCAACGTTCTTCACCTGTACAATGTAGCCTAACAGGACACATTGCTAAATGCTAGCAGGTTTGGATTCTCTCAGATTACGTTAGGATCTCTCTAGAGGAGGAGCTGCTCATTTTGATATGTTTTGAACAAATCTGGTGAATATTCCAGAAGAAATCAAGAAGAATAACCTCTAACTTTGCTGTTGACCTACTGCATGGCTTCATACAACTCTAAAAGGAGAATATAAGGAAAAAAGAGAAGAAACAAGATTCAAACATTCTTCTTACCTGTACTGTGGGAACTAACTTAAGATAAAAGTTAGGTGAAGATAAATCAATGTATAATTACCACAGAAATTAATAGGATGGTTTAATCTATGTCTTTCCATACCAAATATCAACATTAATCTACTATCTCAAATGGGACTTGCAGACAGAAATGTTTTACAAGGATTTTATTTTACATCAGTTTTCACGTTAAGTATCTTATGGCAAAAACATATCCTTTCCCCCTGAAAATGACGTAAAATGTGTAAATACTTTTAGATTAGAAATATTCCTACAGGAAAATTTGCTAGGTAAGCTACTTGCAGAAAGCAATGACTGAAAAAGTCTGATTTGACATTGTTTTTCATCATTTGACATGATTCAAAATTATTTCACAGAATACTGTGAAATGACTATTCAAAGTTCTACAGCCTGGCCTGACTGTAAAACACAGCTCTGCGCTGGTGGAGACAAGCTAGTGAACTGCCAATGAAGGCCAATGAAGTAGTAGCATAGGCAGAAGTTGGGCTAAGGACCTACAGAAAACTAACAGTGGGAAAATCAAATGCAAGTTATTTGAGGTGTTGTTATTCACAAGGGTAAGAACGTCTGACCCTCTGTCAGTGATCTCTCCCTACAATTTCACAAATTCACCGAAAGAGTGATTGGGCCCTGAAACAAGCTCCCCAGGGAGGTGATTATGGTACCAAGCCTGCCAGAGTTCAAGAAGCATTTGGACAATACTCTCAGACATATGGTCTGATTTTTGAGTGGAGCAAGGAGTTGGACTCAATGATCCATGAGGGTCACATCCAACTTGGAATATTCTATGATTCTGTGGTTCTATGAAATGAGAATAAACATCTTCAGTGAGGTCTCAGCCTGTGCAGCAGAAGAGGATCCCATGCCACAGAGCTGATATTTTGCATGTCTTCTTAAGTTATCAATCTGTTTGAACGAGAGGAAATCACACAATTAGGGCTACAAAGAGAAAGGAAAGCTTTTTCTGTCTGTTTCGAGAGTGTTTCGCTATATGAGCTTTATGCTTCCATTTCTAAAAGGAGATAGGATTCAGTCTGGCTCTATCAGTGAGCATTAAAAATAATTTGATTCTAATATCTGTTATTCTACTGCCTAAAAAATTGACTTGATCACTTGGTAGATTGACTGACACAGGAGAAAAAGTGCATAGCAGTTTGAACTGCAGTATTCACTACTGCATCAATATTAACTAAAGAGGAAACTAGCAGCGCTGAGAAACAGAGAAAATTGTGAATACGCTGATATAGGTATGAATTGCATAGCATATCTAGTGAGCATCGCAGTAAAGGTACACACAGCTGAGCCACAGACCAATGCACAGTGACTTAAAGGCAGTAGAATTGAAAACAACATACAATTGGCAGACAGCTCAGCATACCCGAGTCGGTACGGTAATTTCACAAGATGTGGTTAAATTAGAAAGGAAGGACACAAAATCACAATTCTCTCTTTCTCTTTTACTTTTGGGAGGGCGAAAGAGCACTGTCTTATTGCGGTTGCTGTTTCCAAACCTGGTTAAGGAAAATCCCTCTTCTACAAAGGGTGGAGGCCATGAGTTTATTTCACACCAGAATGCTATCTTGCTATTACATATAATGCGTGCTCCTTGAAGAGAATAGAATGGTTAGGATATGCTACATAAGCTGATTCATATCTCAGTCACACATCTTCAGTCCATCAATCTGTCCAGTCATCCTGCCCTCAGATAAACAAAGGCAGAATCTGCTGGGTTGAGCAAATGCAGAGAAATCTGTATGTTGCTGGGATGGGACTTGAGTGAATTTCTGCAGAGCTTGTCTTGTGAGATAGTTACATACAAGGAGGTCTTTGCAAGTCAAGCTGTTTTAAGAAACATATAAAACCTACATTATTTTAGTACTAGTTTCATCATTTTTCCTTCTGTTATCACCTTGAGTTTGTATCAGGGCCCAGTGTTCATGTAAGAAGCACATAAGAGGAGTGGGACAGCAGAAAGGCAGGGAAAACCTGTCATAAAGACATTGTCAGAGGGGAATCTGGAGGGAGACAGCCTTCTGACAGAGCTTACCTTTAAAGAAATTGGAAGTGTTTGGTCAGACTGCTGGAAGGCTCTGAAAATAAGCAAGTAGACACATGAGATTTAAAGGAAGAGCAGTCCAAGGTGCATGCTGGGCATTGGAGAGCTGGAAGGTGAAAAGCTCCAGGAAACTTCTAACGTGCTTTTGCCTTTCCTCAATGTTGTCTGTACCCTGAAAGTTCCCATCTTTCCCAAAACAAAATGTGTTCCTGTGGCCAATAGGAAAAGGAAAGAGTTGGGGAGAGCCAGGCTCCATGTTGCTGGATCTTCGTTGGAAGGAAGTTGGGGACAGAGAGAAGAAGATGGGAGAGAGACCAGCTGACTTTAAGAACCACAGCCACCTCTTCTTTAAGACACAAGAGTTCCAGTCTCTGTCCTGAGCCAAATGCAAGCCAGCACAGTGCAACCCAGGGCTTCTGGTCAGTCATCAATTGTCACAGCAACAGTAGCAGCAGCAGCTGATTTTAAAGCCATGTATGACTCTTTAGAGAACCAGCACATATTTCTCAAGAAGATCTTGGGTATAGCTGGCACTTTGTTTTTTCTTACTCTCATGAGGCTGCTTATAGCTGTTCCTATTGCTTTTGTCTAGCTAAGGGCTGGAGAGAGGAGGAAGTCACATTTCCCAACTATTTTCTTCTGCCAGTAACTGGGTATCCAGAAAGCTTTGCTTTGTAGCAGCGTTGCATTAACACTTGAGGATGCCAAGTCTAAGCAATCAAACCTTCTAAGGCAAGCAATATTTTATACTGTGGTTACTGGTGTGTCTCGCAGCCTTCATTGCAGAGGAGACTGAGAAGTTATTAAATCTTGGGAACATCTTAAAAGCTTTTACTCAAAGTCCACAGGATCAAACGGAATTTTTTTCCACATGATAGGAACCCATTCCAGGTGATAGGCATGCTGATGACATATCATCTTCAGATGAGTCCTGTACTGTCCTCATCTCTTGCAGAGGCTGAAAGTATTTAGCACTAAAAGTATTTAGCAGTGAGTTGGTTGCTAATATGTTGATAAATTGAAATTTGTCCATAGCAAAACATCAACATCCCACTACAGAGCAAGTCTATTTCCTTTGAGACCCCACGAATATGCCTGTACTTGTGTCTCACCTCTGTCTTCTAGATGTAACAGAACCAGGGAGGCACTAAGAAAAGAGTTGCAGAGGAGGATTAACTGCTTTGATGTGTGTATCTCCTAGGCCAGGACAGAGAGGGAACATAAGCACTTTAATTGCCCCAAGCTAGGCACACAGAAGGCTTGTTCTTTCCAAGGTTGTCCATTCTGAGCTGTTATTTCTTCCCAACAGAAAAAAGAATTGTTCGTTGTCAATGTTGTGCATTGTTACCAGTACAAAAGCTCATCTCAGAGCTCTGGCAGCTTTTGCAATGCTATCACAAGTTTTCCAGTAAATGGTATTTGGTTGCATAAGGTAGAACTGTCAGAGCTAAAGTAGGAACAGTGAAGTTTTTAAAAGTACAGAATTCTTTGGGATGTGGGCTCTTTTGCCCTCCCTTATATAGTATAGTCTCACTAATGGAGCTTTTTTAGGTCTAGACAGAATAGTTTAAGACATTACCAGGCTGGAGATTACAAAGCACTGTGAAGGATCACACAAGCACTCCTATTCCATGTCAGAGGAATAGCAGGTAGACTATAAGCAAGGGCAAGTCATAACCCAGATGACTTTGCAGTGAATTGGATTAGAGACCTTCTTTGTGAAGGAGGAGGTAACTTCATTTTGGGAGGCTGAGTATGGACGGTCACTTCTTACACTTCTGCAGCTACTCCTGAAATGACTCTGTCATCAAACCCCACCACATACCCTACTCAGACAGTAAAGCAACTGCAAACTACACAGAGGCTTCACCACTGGCTGCCTTGTACTTCCCATAGGACTTGGTACTGCTTGGAACTCGCTTTCACTAGCCACCATGTGCCATTAGCTTTCCACTGCCCTGAGGCTTCCACTCTTAGAAGGGAATTTAAAAGAAGATTTAGAAATGAACATAACTGTCAACAGATCCCTTAGAAATACTGACAGGTGTCTGTCATATCTAAGATGTAAAATGTATATTGCCAGGCTATTTAGAGCGCTCAGATATGAATATGAATATTTTATTTTTAAAAAGCAGAGGAAGAACATTTCACTTAGAATTGAAGGCATGGGCTGGTAATAAAAAGCTAAGAAATAAATCATTACACCATTGTTGTAGTTATCCTCAGATGCAGGAAATTCAGAGCATAAGTCATATTTAAAAAGCTAGCATATTTTGATATAGAAATATGAGGTAAGACATTTAAACAACTTTAACACGAACAACTGTATAGAACTATTATTCAGGGAAAATATACCATTTCCCCAGGAAGTGCTTTTAGGAAAATAGTTTTATATCCTATTTAAGCACAAATATTAAACCTCTTTAGTCATAATCAGTGGTGTTTATCACCACTTTGGTGAAAAAGAATAACCTTAAATTCTGAATGATAGTGACCAGCAATAGGACCTGAGGAAATGGAGTCAAGCTGCGACAGGGGAGGTTCAGGTTGGATATCAGGAAAAGGTTCTTCACTGAGAGGGTGGTTGCGCACTGGAACAGGCGCCCCAGGGACGTAGGCATGGCACTGAGCCTGTCGGAGTTTAAGAAGTGTTTAGACCGTGCTCTCAGTCACATGGTCTGAATTTTTGGGTAGACTTTTGTGAAGCCGGGAGTTGGACTCAATGATCCTTGTGGGTCCCTTCCAACTTGGAGCATTCTATAATTCTATGATTCTATGATCCAATTATTGTGTCTGTCTTTCACATCCATCTGACATATTTGAACCTGCAGAGCAACAGAAACATGGCATTGTGCAGTTATTGTCTCTGAAGTAATCCCTAGTTACCCTGGGATATAAAATTTAAATAACTTTCTGGCTTACACACCCATAATAGAAGACTCTGCAGTCACAAGAGTAAATAAATCTGGTCATGATGGTTAAGCTGAGAAACCAAGCTTTCAATTTCAGTTTTGTGGCTCATCGTTTCCCAAACCCATTCTAAATACAGAAAAAGGTGTCATTACCAACATGCTGAAAAAAGAAGCCCTTAAACCTACAAGTCTAAAGAAACTACCAATTCAAGCAGCCTTGACAATCGTCTTCCATCCTATCCTATCCTATCCTATCCTATCCTATCCTATCCTATCCTATCCTATCCTATCCCATCCTAGCATAGCATAGCATAGCATAGCATAGTAATAGTTGGGTTTCAGAATACTGCAGGTTTTGTGACCATACTGGGACAATAGCATAAGAAAGATATAAACTACAAAAACAAAAGAGTGTGCAGGTATAGGAGACAACCTGAGCTTCTTAAAGATATATGTAAAATGGCCAGTCAAGAAATGGAATTATAGCAGGCTCAAGCAGTTTTTTGCAGGTGTTTACTTTTGACAAGTCAAGTGTTTTCGTGAAGACAAATTGTGTCAAGCAGCATGTTCAACCCACATACTTGTCTATTCCCTGAGGATATAAGGTCTGTCCTTGATATCCAGATGAGGCCAGGGGAAAATTACCATCTCTTTGCACTATGTTTCTGCCTTTAAAGGAAGAAAAGAAAAAGAGGCAGACAGAATGTGAGATTACCCAACAATTTGTGCCTGTGTGGCTTTGACTTGGGCCACTGAAGGTCAGATGTGTATGGCTGAAAAGTCTTTTGTGTGCAGCCTGACTTTTCTGGTTAATACTGCTGGAGCTCATTTGCCAAGTAGCTACCAACATCACTGCAAGCTGAGGAACTCACAGAGCAAAATCAAAGGTTGCTAGAATAGACTCAGAGCTTTCAGCCGTAACATGAGATTGCCAAGGACATAGCTCTGGATGACATACCTAGGGTTATTTTAGCAAATGAGTGTTTGTAATGTAATGTAGACATACACACAAAGACACATTAGGCTCGAGAAAAACAGTGTGCCCCATATACAGCATTATGCATACGATAGGTACCATTGCAATTTTGCTCTGTATAGCTGTATAAGACACAATGCAGACTATCATATACTGCTTACAGAGTAGCTTAAACTTCATAATCAATGAGAAATACTTTTTCTATTATTATTCTAAAATAATTTGCAACATAATAGAGTACTGAGGCCTCAATCAGGAAAATGACCCCACTGTACTGAGCGCTGAGCAGACCAGGGATAATAGCTCTTTCCTGAGTTCAATTTTATGTGCAGTGAAATGTTATAATTAGGACATGGAACCTATCAAATGAACTTGTGTTTAGAGAAAACAGTCTAAATGTATTTTCATCAAATGCACAGGAAGCAACAGACTGCTCTTAAAACTTGTCTCACAAAAGGTAGGCACCAGCTAAATGAATCTATTGTCTGTATAATGAAGCTGTCCAACACATTCTTTGGGATAATAAACTATCACTCCCCAGTGCAAATCATAACACATTCTTCTGTATAATAACACAGGCACAGCTGAACTAAAAAATGGCTCAGACACTGAAATATTGGCCCTTTCCAGTCTCTTGCCTTGTTCTGGAAATCAGATTTGAGACTGCTTGATTTTCCTGAGCTCTAGGCAGGTTACAGGCAGCGAGCTTTCCCACTGTTTCTTGTTTTTGTGTTTTTGTTTGTTTGTTTGCTTGCTTTTTGGTTGTTGCTGTTGTTTTTAATGATCCATTTTTGCCTTTCCTTGCTCATCCTTTCAACACCTCCAGGGGGGCTTGGGCAGAAGGAGGGAGACAACATCCTGTCTTCTGGAAAGCTATAGACATTTCTTAGCAAGGAGGGGCCGTGTGCTGGAATTTGGGGTGGATGGGTGTATGCAGAATTTGCTCTTCTGCGTGGGAGGATTTTTTCTTTCTGATAGCCAGACTATTTTAATCTTTTCAATGGTAATGAAGTGTGCAAGGAATGATTTTGCTGTTTATTGAAGCAGTTAAACCATAATTGTAAGGAGAGAGTAAAGGAAATGGCTTTTTCATATAATTATTGATATCATATCTATGCTAATAATGCTCTGATTGCTATGCTTGAGAAAGGACATATATATATATGTATATGGGAAAAAATAAGGAAACAAACAAAAACACTAGCAGGGCAGGGACTTGGTCTGAGGGGGTGAGAATAGCTAAGACAAAAATAAAATAAATAAATAAATAAAGTCACTAGACTGATTTCTTCATCCTGACATGAGGAGAGTTAGCTGTAGCCCAGTTTATAGGGCCATTTCATAGTCTGACCCCAAGCCAAAAGGGCCTGTGGATTTTGTGTGCTCCATTTGGATAGCTGCCACAAGCAAAGAATACAGCAACCAGCTAACACAGTTGACTTCCTCCTCTGGAGAAGCAGTAAGTAAGCCATTTTATAGCTACACCAGCAGAAGAGGGCTTTTTGGCATAAACATGGAAAGACATTTGAACAACTGAATAATGTTTTCACTGTTTTGCCATACAAGCATATTTGAGCATCTTTGTAGCACATGATCTGATCAGCGCGATGTCTGTGATTTATATTAATTTATGCACCTCCTGCGGAAGGGTGAGATTAATTTTGCTTAGCTCTAGATGTCTGCCAGGTAGCCACCATAGGCTCTTTTTATATTTGATGAACAAAAATTGACATTTTTAGTGGTCAAGTGGACATGATCTGTTTAAATGTCCTGTCGAATTTAAGTGAACTAGTAGGTGTCTTCGTCTCTTATTCAACCTCATAGGGAAGTTAAACAAAGAACCCAGACATAGATGTCTATGGAGTAAACAACTTAAGTTAAGTGAAATCCCACAAAAGCTTTCTGGACCTGACAGAAACATGATGAATCAAAAAGGGTTACTACTGCAGCTATTGGTAGCCTTGTCTCTGCTGCTCTCAGGCAGAAGGGATATGAGTACTACTTGTCACGAAGACTTTTCCTAGGTCCTGGTAAAGACAGTTACCAAATCACATCAAAGATAGTGGGCAATGATTTCTAATCACTGTGATCACAAAAGCTGTCTTGGCTTACTAAGCTTCTCAACCTTTTTTGTCTGCAACAAGTCTTTATTTAAATTTGCTGTCACTATGAAATCAATGTTCTTGATTACAAAGCTAAAGATACATTTAAAAGGAAAAACAAACAAACAAAACAGAACAACAGACACTAACACTCATACTCAGAATATAGTTAATTTCCTGATCCAGTCTTTGGGAGGCAGGGGCAGAAGAGGGGCTGAGATGGACTCATATCCAGCTCCCAAGCAAAAGTACTGTTTCTTCAAGATACAGCCTTAAAGAGTGAGATCTTACTCCTGTGACTTCATTTTTGTATTTTGGAGGTATTTTGCTTCCTCTTGAACATAAGTGCATTTCAAAGCCTGTTTCAGCCTTTCCTCTGCCTTGTTCCTTCCCTAGTCATCAAATGTTGTGGTCTTTTGCGCAGTTGTCAGATGTTCAAGAGAAGTGTAATGAAATATCTTCACATTTATTCAAGAGTAAGTCTCTCATGAATGAATGTGGATTTCAGAGTTTTGTGTCTTGTTCTAATTCATTTTTCAGATGGTCAGACTGATTCCAATTGTACACTTACATTATAACATCCTGCAAACCATGTGTCGTAAGAGTTTTCTTCTGTCACCAACAGTTTCTGGTTACAGTTCAGCAGACCTGGCTGAATTCTGTATTACTTCATTTGTAAAAATGCATGCATTCCAGTTAGTCTTGAAAAAGTACCTGAGAAAATAAAGCTCCATAAGTTCCAGAATGTAATTTTGTTCTGTATCCATGTGCAAAGTTTTTTCCCACTTTCCCTCAGGCACAGGGAAGGATCTGCACTAGCATAACATTCACTTTGTTTCTACTCCAGCATTTCCATTGCGGGTTTTTGTCCACCTCACAACCTGTGTCAGTGGGGTCATCTGTGTTTGATCATTAGAGAGGGAATTCATGTCATTATCTATGTCCTACACTCTACTGGAAGTGTAGGCCTCCTCATCAGGCTGGAGGGGATGAATTCAGTACATCTGTCCTCTTCCTGATGTCAAGGAACGAAAGGTCGGTACCAGAAACCACTAAGTTTAGCAAAGTGAGGACACCTAGGAGATAGGCAAGATTGAGCTTTGTAACCTCTTGTTTTTGGTTTCAAGTCTTCAGTGGATTAAAATCATCATCTGTGGTGGATTAGAATTCATGTCTACCAGAAGGTATTTCAAAGAGACAGTAACCTCTGACTGGCTTAGGCTGAGATAAGTGTTCATCTTGAAAATCCACTCCTCCTTACAGCCAATTCAGCAAAGACAAAGACAAATGAGCATTGATGAGATTCAAAGGTTATTGATCAGGATAAGGCCATAGGGAAAGTTTTTCCTGGAATTTAATGACAGTCAAAGATGCTGTGGTTTTTTTTTGACTACTGCTTCTCTACTGTGTTCCATGAAAATGGTTCAAAGAAAGTTTTCACTCAAGGTGGCCAGAAGTCTAGGTTTTGTTTTATTTTTATTTCATTTTGCCATTACCAGTGACAGAAGCCCTGGTTATTTCAGTAAGGAAGGTCACACATTTTTTGAGGAGTGTGAAATGTCAAGTAGATCCCTTAAAAAGATAGGAAGTGTTATAAAGAAAAAAAAAATCAGTTCAGCGATATTAAGTATCTAGAAGTCAAGCTTACAGTGCATTTCACATCATTGGTGGCATAACGCTAAATCTCACAACAACATTTCCAGGGCATATATGGCATATTGGAAGAGCAAGGGTGCAAGCCAGCCCATTTGAGATCTTCTATGTGGTACTCAAGAGATTATATGGTAAAATGCACAGTAAAAGAGACTGTTTCTGTTATGTTATTGTATCTTGTTTTTGTTAGGCACAGACTGATTGCAGATTCAGTCCATTGTCACCAAAGAACAAAGGAATTAGAAGAAAGAAGCAATATTCTGGTTCCTGAAAGAGATCTAATTTTATATCTCTAAGTTTCAGAAATGTAAACAACCAAAGAAAGAGAGAAACTTGAAAAGAGCAATACAACCTCTTAGTTCAAGCTACTGTTGTAGCTTGTTAGTTATTTCTATGTTTTTACTTAAGGCAATTGCAAAATAGTCGGACCACACCTCAGAGAATAAACTCTAATATATGTCTTATGGACCTCTTAACCTGGCTTGGAAGTAGTGCCACGATATCACACAAGCTATCACACAAGCTTTTTGACATGTGCTCATGTGAATACAATGTACAGAACATGAGCAACAAATAGGAATTCCAGTACCTGAGCTAGACTTTTCTTTCAAACAAGTCTATAGCTCTAGTAACACCATGGCAAGTATGGCAATGCATCCACCATCTCTCATGTCTTAGAAGAGCTGCTGATGTAATTCCTTTCCTTCTCATTAGGAGGAAAAAAAAAAAAAGTAGTCCTGTTCTCTGGAGCAGAAGAGGCAGTGGCAAAGGAAGGAAAGATTTTGAGTGCGACTGACGTTCATGAACTACTGATTTCTACAAAAGCCACCTGCAATGTCCATGCTGAGACTGTTGTTATTGATGACTTGTTTCTGATTTTAGCCTGGAGTGATTTCCCTATGATCCTTGTAACCTGTAAACAGAGCAGAGGTAGGAGTATGTGGCTACTTCTACCAGATAGTCAAATCCTGTTTGACCAGCTGTAGAGACAGGTGATGTCACTCAAAGAGGAATCACAGGACAACCTCCAAGCAGTTTTGAGACCGTATCCTGACAAAAGATTCCAGGAAATGAAACTGGAAAAAGAACTCCTTTCATTTTTGCCATTTTTTTCTCCTGTTTGCCTGCCTCTGACTTTACTGTTGTGCTTGATATCAGTTTGCCTTCTATGTGCATTGTATTTCAAATGCTCGTGGACACATAACTCAGATAACCAGCTAGAATGATTCACTACTTACCATTTGCTGTGTCCAAAAAGCTGAATCTATCCATTGTTAAACAAAAGCTGTGTAACAGGAGAGCTGCATGAATATTACCATAAACAAACACATCTCCCTAGGATGTAAAAGGACTTTTTTGGGGGTGGGGGGCGCAGTCTGGGGGACGACACGTACTGCATTGTAGAAATTTTTGTCTTTGGAAGCTCAGGAGGTCAAAAGAATGTGTGGATTACAGAAGTAAGGAGACAAATTCATGGAAGAATGGTCCATCAGTCTTTTCCTGTCCCTTCTCTCTGCTGTCCTCCGTGGTGAGATTGTAAGCCTTCACTCTGAGAAGTCAAAAGACTTCCTTTTAGGGAACAACAGAAAAAAAGCAACCAATTCTTATCCTAAAGGGCTCTCTGTACTCAGCTGTCTGTGAAAGGATGTACAACCCTTCACTAAGTTGCAATTACATTACCTTAGAATTTCTACTTTGAATTATGCATAGTATATTTAAATCTAAACACAAACCTTTGAACAATATCTTTGAAAATAACAAGAAAAATTAGTAGTGTGGCAATGCATGCCCTTTACCACAGTTTTGTAATTCTTTGGAGTACATTGCTCCCAAATGACCTATTTATCTGCATTGAACTACGAATGTATACAAGATGTGGCAGGGTGGTGTCCTGAAATGCTGATCTCCGGTGCAGAACTTCTTTTTTGCTTTGAGCTAACAAGAATATTTGTATCTGCCTGTCTCCATGACTCATGCAATGATTGTAAGTTATTCCCCTCCGGGAGCCAGAGGCTACCAGCTCATCTGTTTTAGTGCATGCAGTAATTCACTGCACTCTCTGGAAAGCTTTCTTACATAAACAGCTCTGTTGACAAAGGTCCCGTTTCAGGATTCTGCATTGGTTTAAGTGGGATATTTCACATTTAAAGTTCAATATTTGTTAAAGTACCTAGCAAAATTAGATTTAAAGAGAGAAGGACTGTCCTCTCCATGATCATCCTCTTTGCTCCTCCACTGGTCCTCATGCCCCTAGAGATGTTATCTCGGCAATGCTATCAATATGCTTCAATATTGTTTTCTTTTGTGGGTGGTATGGAGTCTCCAACACAGAGCTCTATGTGCTCTTAATAGAATAGCAAAGTGGAGGGAAGCAGAGCAGACAGAGACTTCAAAGATCCATCATCTCCTCATTTTTTTCTAGCAAATGACTGGTTTCAGTAACTATTTCCCTAAGGCAGAAAAGGAGCCAACACAGAAGATTGTGGTTGTTGCATGGTTCACCTACATCAGCAGGAAATACAAGCACATCAAGCAATTTACCTCACTTTTTTTTCCCCCCCCTCCTTTTCTTTATTTCTTTTTTTTTTTTCCCCCTGATGGAGTCTGGTAGCAGACATTTAGAGTAAAACCAAGAAAAATACAGAGGGAAATTCGTCTCAAGTTCTTCTGCTCTTGAAAATAGGCCCATTAGGCACTAGAAGTTATACCTGCGTTTTTACTAAACCTTTATTTATTTATTTATTTCCTGGAATGAGCTTCTGGGAGATACTTTGACCAATGCAAATTCCACATACTCTGGTTTGCCCTACTTTGATAAAAGCTTTCCAGTATATGGAGAGTTGTGATTAAAAGTGAGGAAATGGACAGGACTTATTTATTTGTGAACCAGTCAGGATATGGGTCACTTTGACTACCTCTTAGCCCTCCAAACCTAGATGGCCTGGTCTAAGTTAGTCACAAACAGCCATCAGTGGGGAGGGAAGAGGGACTGTCCTGGACCATACTTTATTTTGTGACAGCAGCCCAAACAGCTGAGGTACATCACTTCCCAAATGCATCCCTGATCCTCTGTGCACTGCTGAGGGCCCCTGACTGACTAGGCTAGCTGACTGAGTGTTAAACAGCTAGAGTAAAGGGAGATTAATCTCTCAAGGGATGGACACAAGGAGATCCTACGGGACAGCAAAAAATATCATTAAATTTCATGTACCTATAATTATTTTCCAGGCAGTTCTTTAGCTTTCTAATCCTTTTCTACAGTGGTAGAAATCTTACACTCAAAACTTTTTATCTGCTACTTATATTAACATTTTGATACATATGCAAAGTGAACAGAATGTAAACAAATATAGGATACAATTCTTCCAGATGAACAGTTCTATGTAAATGTAATGAATTACAATAATCTTTGCTAGCCCAGATAACTTACGTGGTATATCACCTGGGAACCTAACTTTTGTTTTAAAATTCAAAACACTTTTAAAATGAAATTTCATTTGACTCCATTTCTTTCAGTAGAATGTTCCTTTAGAAAGAATTACATGAAGAAATTCCTACTTTGAGCCCATCCAGTTACAGATTTTTTTTTGACACATGAAGTTTTATATAATAAGAAAACCTAATTCTCCATTACTGCTACACTTGTACTTAGTTTTTCTTCCAGTACAATTTTAAAGTGAGTGCCAAGCAATTTGTTGAAATGACACAAAACAATACAAATGAACCTTAAGTAAAATGTTCTTTATCAGCTGCTAACAGCATCTATCAATTCTTCATCTCAGAAATGATGTAGGCAAAACATTTCACACACTTAAGGAGCTTTGAGTCTACCTATGCAACATATATAAGAGATACAAAAATCAGTCAATTTTAAAATAGAAGAAAAAAGTAACATCCTGTAAAAATCAGACTTACTATTTTAACTATTTAAATGATTTATTTTTTCCTTCAAATGGTTTTACCCTGTACAGACTACAGAGTTTTTAAACACGAAATGAATGGATTTTCTTGGACCTTCTGGTGACTGCCATAAAGTTAATTAAAAATATGAATTAAGTCTCTGAGTAATTCTGTGATACCAGCCAGATAAATACGTGGTACAACCAGATACAATACCTTCAGATATATTCCCCCAAGTTTGCAGCTCTTTTCCACAGAACAACCTTACTTCAAAATTACTACTATAGATGTCCCACCAAATGTTTGCCTTCCCAGCTTCCCTGCTTATGAAGGAGCGGTCAAGGGCTTACCCTCCACACTGCAGTCTAGGCTCAGCCAATTGCTGGGGGCCGGATTACATTGGTTTTGTCAGCCACTACAACTAGCAGGCCAGGAACAGCGTTCACCTCCACACCATCCCATTATATGTAGGCACATAACAAGGCTTCAGACATAAAGAAGAACCCCAAGTACCTCACCTGGGTGATAAGCACAGCAGGCTTTTTCCTTGGGATGATGTACAATCATAGAAAATTAGGGCTGGGAGGGACCTCAGTAAATCAACTAGTTTGCTCATGTGCCCCAGAGCAGGATCTACTGTACTGCAGCAACATTGACAGATGGTTATCTGAGTCTAATGTATTATTAAAAGCTACTGATAATGGGCACACCACAAGTTCCCCAGGCAATTATTCCTATGTTTTATTAAACTTTTAGCAACATTTTTTCAGCAACAAAGAAGCCAGAAGCTTTATCATCATTCTTCTCAGTGCAATTAAAGTTAAATTTAAGTTGTTAAGAAACCCCACTCACTCATGAAATACAATTTCACTTCCCCTTTATCATTTCTAGAAAACTTGAACTTAACTTCAGCAGGGCATGAAAATACTAGGGAGCTCTGCTGGTTTCCGCATTAGTACTTTTTTCTTGTTTGGGAAGGTGCTTTAGCAGAAGAAGGTGGCTACCACTCTGAGTTATTGGTTTTAGTTATTTACTGATAAATGTAGATCTTCTCTTTTTTATTTCTAGGGCTTCCTTTGCAAAATATCTCAAGTATTGTCTAAATTAAAAGACTGTTATGTGCTTCTATAGAATAGAACAGAAGCTTTGGTAAGGGGCTGGTATCTCAAGCAGAAACCTACAACCAGTATTAGCACAGGTGTTCAGCACACTCAGTAGTAGAATACAGGCAAGAAACATACTCTTTGCAAAACCCTACATAAGTAGCTGTCCTTTCTACCTCCAAAGGCTGCTTCTACAACCCCAGGTGCAGATACAGCGCTTATTAACTGGGTGAAAAACTACCTGTCTTTCTGGGGGACTTGCGGGAAGAGCACTGGAGAATTGCATCCTTGTTGCTTCATAATCAGTTTCTAGAGAGCATCCACCAGGAGCCCAGAAGGTGGCCACCCCTAACCCCAGGGCCTTCCAGGAGGGTGATGAATTGACTCATTGGCACAAGATTTTCTATGTAGGTACTAGACCTGGAGAGAAAATCAGGGTGGTGTTTGTTCTAACCACATGGTGGAGGCATGTTTAGTGCAAGCTCTGACAATTCTATGCTTTATCAGATCCATTTGAGTGAATGAATGCCTTTAAGTCATAATCTTTCTATCATCTGTTTTTATACCATACACTTTCTATAACTCACAGATGTGTCACTATAACAAGCCTATAATATTTGACTTTATGACCGTATAGCCCTATAAAATTTGGCTTTCTGAGGGATGGAAGACAGCAATCAATATATAACAGAAAATTCCAGGAGATACCATGATCCCACCCTCTGACTACGATGCTTCCTAGAGGCAATGGGTGAAAAAAAGAACTTCCGTTATACTGTAATTCAAAAAGAGGAAGTACCAAAGCATGTCTGAGATGAGTGCACTTTTTTTCCCTTCAAACCTCCCATTGCAATTAAATACATTTTTATTTTAAGCATTCACCTCTTGCATTGGGAAAGTTGTTAATTCCCGCTTCAGGGACAAGGGGAAACATAGAGATGGGAAATCAAGCAAAAATGTTATCTGCTGGGATTGGAATGGCCAATTAATTAACAGCACAGCTGTTAGCAGCTATTTTGCAGTGACCGCTGCAACCAGAAGCAAAGGCAGGGAGGGCTGGAAAGGGAGAGAAACTAGAGGTCTTCAGCTGTCAGTGGAAAATAAATTGGTTGGTTCTACCTCTTTACACTAAACTGTCAAGTAGGCACATCTCATGCTCCCCAGCCAGCAGTGCAGGCTGCAGGAGAACAATGATTTAGGGACTTCCCGTTTTCCCTCATTATAACCTTAATCTTCAAAATAACACATTTACTCCAAAAGCCGTGAGAGGGGAACTGAGAAAACAGCTGATTAGACACCTAGACTGTTGTAAACTTCCTGCATGAAAAAAATGCATAGAAGCACGCTTCCTCACTTTTTATTCAGTATATGAAAAAGCATTAATTGCCATTGGAAGAACAGAGTGACAAATCTTTTGATTAGTCTCCTAGGGCAAAAGGCTAAGGGAGGCTGCATCTTCTTAACACTGAAACTATTGATTAAATCTAGCATTCTGACCAGGAACACTCGTTTGAAACAATAAAGTTTTAGGATGTAGCTTTGATTAGTCAGTCAAATAACACTGATTATTGCTGTTAAAGAAAACTACAGCTCTTTAGAGAGTCCTAGTGGGAGCTTAGACCCTCTTCACTTGAGCTAGGACCAAGCTAAATTGTCAAGGTGGTATTTGCCATGCTGTGTGCTGCCTTCCAACAGCTTTGCCTGGAAGGCAAAGAGCTGACCATTGTGAACATAAAATTAGTGGGAAAGGAAGCATTTAATGGTATCAAAAGCACTCATAGAACATGTACAGAAGCTGTATCCTGTACATTCAAGTAAACCCTTATAGGGGTCACTCTTCCGTGTGAAAGCAAAGCTTTCCACGGAACTGCAAGTGTTGAGTGTTTTTGGAAAGATCAAAAGTGAGGGTGCTAACCCACTGTGATAGCTGGTGGTGTGAGGTGGGTACCTGCCTTTTACAAGGAACTGAACAGAAACTAGCATTTCCTTTAGTGAATCACTGAACTAGTCACAGGTTCAAAGAAATATCAAAAAAGTAAAATTGTCTGAGCATGTTAAAAATCCCAGAGCTGTTATTTGGACTTTAGCACCCCTGCCTATGACTGAAAGGGACCTCAAGAAGAAGAAAATTCTTTTAGTTATGGCAAAGATGTTCAGCCTGCTGGATGAGGTTATTTCCACCTTAGGGCTCATACTAGTTTTGTTTGATTTACTACCCTTTCTACCAATTCTGCTAGACAGGAAAAAAAAAAAAAAAAAAATCCAATACAAACCCAGTCCTTTCTCCTGTGCATTCAGACATACAACAGTTATCTCCAGAGATAACTATGAGACGTGGACTGAGCTCAGCACATGATTGCGGAGAAGGAAAGGAATATACATCTGTCCTCATCAGTGATTCACAGGAGGTGAAAGAAGGGGGGAGGCTGACAATGACTTGAAAGACAGGGATTTTTTTCTGCCCTCCAAATATAAAGGTACAAAACTTTTGTTTATTTATTCTTTTACTATGCTAGTGAAGATGTGAAAAAAGCTGATAAAAAAAATATAAACTGGTAAATAATTCAGAAGGAAAGCATTTCCATTCTAAGAAATAAAAGTCATGGAATTTTAAGACCAAAAGAGAAAACTGCAATAATATAATCTGGTCACTACCATCACTCTTTCCTGTAATAATTTTTGTTGAGACTGAAGCAAGTACATACTTCTAAAAGCCTCTGCAACCTTGATTTGAACATTTCTAGTTTACAGGGAATCCACTCCAATCAACAGATAATTTTCAATGGCAAATCATTCTCACCTTTAAAATCAGTATGTTATCACTAGCCTGAACTTTCCTGGATTTAATTCCCAGGTATTGATTATTATTGCTTCTCAATCAATAATACTGAAGATTTTTATTCTTATCAAATTCTTATTTCCACTGAGAAATCTCAGTGTATGGCTTGGTATAAAGTTTGGAGATATCTGCAATATCATTACAATGATGTTGGCTGCTATTCATTATGTTGTTGACTGGAAGAGATAAATGAGTGAGTAGGCAGTTTCTGCAGGTCAGTATGAACCAAACTCTAAAAATGTTCTAATGGCCCTAAAAGTGTCTGTGAATTTGCTACAATGGAGACATTCTTTACGAGAAAGAACTGCCTCAACTTACACAATCAATATGAGATGGCTTGGAACAAATCAAGAAGCTGAATAGTGAAAAATTACTAGAAACAGATTATACTTATTCAAGAGCTTAAAGCGTCTCAGCTATGGAACTGCCATGATGTGTGATCTATAGCATAACACCAACAAAGTGCTAGAGGAATGAAAGGTGGCAGTATGGCACCAATCTTTAACAAGGGCTCCCTGTCCCTGCATGAAAATCACAGAAAAAATCCCAACTGCCATAAGAGGCAGTGATAGAAACAAAAAAGCGAGTAGTAAATATATGTACCAACATGACTTTTGCTCAGGAAAGTCATCCGTCATATGGACAGAATCAATGACCAAGTGGTCAATCTGTCACCTTCCAGAAAAGATGGCAACAGCATTCCTTATCAAAAGCTCTTCACACTTCTCAGGTTGGAAGGAAAGATTCTCTCAAGGACTGATGACTGCTTAAAAAGTAGGAAAGAGAGCATTGAACTACGTAGTCAGTTTTCACAATGGAAGGCAGTTGCTGTCATGGTCCTCCTAGATTCTCAATACTAAGATCTAATGCTGCCTACAGTGCTGACTGCAGTGAACTGCCACAGAAAGACTGCATGATGTTGAATGACCAAGTAATAAAATGGCCAATGAAACTCAAGGTCAATAAGTGGAAAGTAATGCACTTGTGTAAAGAAAAAAATTAAATTGTATAGAAAATAAATTCTAAATTAGCTATTTCAATTCAGGAAAGAGAGCTTCTACTTCAATTCCTCCTCCTATCCATCCTTCCCTGCTCTTACCTCCCACATCCACTGACCCCAACTGCTGCCTGACCCCTCAGTCTGGCTCTGGTACCTGACTGATCATAGGGCAAGCCAGCTCAAGGTTTATTTTGTTTGTTTGTTTGTTTGTTTTCCTATTTTTAAGTGCATTTTCTGTCATTTCAGTGAATTGGCATACTGTGTGACTGGGCAAGCATCAGAAATGCACAGGTAAGTTTATGAGTCCTGGAGCTGGAGGTACAGAAGCTGAAAGAAAAAGCGGGACCTTTCTCTCTTGGCAGAACCTAGCAGTTATCTTGGCTCAAGCTGTGTTATGAAACCATAAGCTGGTACTCATTTCTAAGCATCTGCTACTGGTCCTGGACAGAAAATTACCTAGATTAATCTTTATTCTGATACTTCATTGTTATTCTTGTACTCAGTGAACCAGACTTTGAAAGTGATATGGATAGTTACCTTCAAGCAGTGTGGGTAATTCTGTGAACACTGTCCCAGAACTTCAGCAGTCTTCATCCATTAAGTAATCATTAAGGTTCAGCTTAAAATCTTCAATAAGATCTTCAGTACGATCTTCAGCTCTTCTCCCTGTTTAACAAATCACAAAGAAAATAAATTATAGAAGTCAACAATAAACTATACATATACATATTCTTGGATCTCACAACACTTTTCTTGCTTTAATGTGGAATACATCCAACTTTATTGTGTTCTTTCCTGAGCAAATAAATAAATAAATTGCTATACCCTCAGAAGTATTGTTACAGCTGAACTCGGTCTTACATTTTGCAAATAAAATTTTTTAACCACTATTGCGAAGTCCTATTTGTTGGATAACTTGTAAAAGTCCAAAATGCTTTAGGGATTAATTACATCTGAGTAATGTAAGCTGAGTCATACTTTTACAAATTTACCACAAAATGACATCCAAGGAGTACTCCGAGATGACTACTGAGTATTTTGAAATCTTGTAACCTGAAAACAGAGGATTCTAGCAGGAGAAACTCTTGATTTAGGCTATGTCTCTGCCCTGACTTGATGCATCAAATCTAAACATGGAACTGTGATGGACAATTGATCAAAAATCTCCTCAACTTGAGATGCAGATAGGGTTAGCAAAATAATGTGTTGTTGTTAGGTGTTACCTACTTTTTCTTCTGAAAATACAAACAGAAAAAAAAAACTGCATGAACCTGAATGTGAAACCTGTTTCTTACAATTATCAGCTTAGGTAATTTTTTATTTACAGGTGTGATTNTTTTTTTTTTCAAGGTTGATTTTTTTTTTTTTTTTTTTTTTTTTTTTTTTTTTTTTGCTAGAAAAAGCTCTGGAATAGCTATAATGATACTGATCAAAACATCGGAAAAGCATGTGTATACAATATGCTTGTTGAAATCATAGCTTGCATAACATCGGCCAAAAACATTTTAAGCTGTGCCACAATTCTCTTACAGCATTGTAAGTGTATTTAGGTTAAGTACAAATATAGCAAAGCCTATATACACCAACTGAATTTTGTGTGAACAGGAGGTCAGTGAAGTCAGGATGTCAGCCTATCTTAGGTGGGAAGCTGCTGGTATTTAAATGAAGATTACAAATCAGTACGGTAATCCTCAGAGAAAAATAACAGCTATAACCAGCTAACAGATTTGTTAAACATTCTTCATCTTCATGGTCTGAGTGGGACTATGAAAGTGCATTAGTATAAATATTTGCATTTAATATGTTACATCATACTGGCAAAATTGTCATGAATAAATATAAGTCCAAGCACAAACTCTACTCTTCTAGTTATAGCGAGAAAATCACACGGTCCTGTATTCTTGTTTCCAAGTATTGTCGCTCCACAGAAGCACAGGGAGCCAACTCGTGAAGCCATAGTGAATTGCTGCCTGAAAATACAAAGGAGGGAGGCAGCTCCAGAGCAGCACCTGGGGCACAAGACCTGAGCTGGGCTGGAGCAGCTCTGCTGTGTCTCTCACCCTCTGCCTGACCTCAGACAACCTGTTCTCTTTTGCTGGCCTCTCTTTTCTCTCCAGTCTTCTGTTTCTTTTCTATATGTAAGGCTGACTACAGAAGTGCAGAAGTTAAGTGCAATGGTTCCTCTGAAAGTCCATTTGGGCATTTAGTTCCACATAGCTGATGAAGGAATTTTGGGTCAAGGATCCACAGCTTCACAACTAGTATAAACTAGGTCTTAAAATGACTTGTCAAAGTCCTAGAAAACAGTTTATTTAGCAGTATAGCATTGCTTAAGCCAGATAATTGATTTAATTCTCAATTCATAATTAATTCTCAATTTAATGAGACTTTGCAAATTAAAACTTAAAAAAAAAAAAAAAA
>VXAL01003266.1:34623-50553 GCA_013399475.1 Chauna torquata | reverse complement strand
AAAAAAAAAAAAAAGGCATCTGCATAATCTGGCAGTTCAGCATATGGATGCTGGGGGAAGGAAGCTATTTTGCATGTCTATAAAACTGGTACCAGAAGCTGATGGCTGTGAAATGTGTGTCTGAATTATTGGTTTAAACAGAGCAGAAGCTGTTGGTCTGATGGTGGGTTGTGTGGGGGCAGTAACCAGAAGCAAGTGGGAAGATTCAGTGCCCAGCTTCAGCAATGAGATATCAAAACTAATGCAGAGCGGAAGGGATTGGAGTGATGAGGGGACAATGCCAAGCACCAGCTGGAGAAAAGTCATTGTCCATTGATACAAAAACATTGCTTCTTCCCTCCCAACATCTTATGTGACACACAATAGTCGTTCTTCTGGCCTATGGAAGTCTGGGAAGGAAAGTACAATTCTCTGTGTGCTTTATAATAGTGTTGTTGTTGTAGGTGTGACAGCCAGAGAAAGTAAGACTTAGAGCAGACCTCACATCCTTCACCAGACTGGATATAAAACATTTTCAAGCACAGAGTCAGCTACAGGAACCTGACATCAGATCTGCTTTTCCCAAATATATCAGCAAGTCTAGTGAGAGATGCTGCCTCTCCCTACCAATCTTGATTTCCCAGAAGTACAGTTCTGTAGACACCTACCATAAGGAGTTACAGCACAATTTAATTATCTGAAGAGCAAGGCCAGGGGAAGTTGCTGTGCCACTTATGAACGGCACAAGATAAAGAGAATAACTGCTGATGGACACATTAACTTTTCCCTTCTTAGCAGTGTTTAAGGAATGCATCTTTTATAGTTTGACACTCATTTACCACTGGATTCAGTGGATGTGACACAAGTTTGGCAGAAATCATAATTTTACTTAGTATACTAGTATGAATGAGCAGACATGAATGTTAGAAAGAAGAGAAATGTATTCTTAAGTGAAATAAGAGACCCCAGTCATTACAAAGCTAAGCAGTCCCTCTCTCTGGGTGTTGGTAGAGCTATAGCAGTTTGTCACACGAATATGATTCTTCTTCTCCTTTCTCCAGACAGTGCCTTACTTCAAGTGCCTTAATTCTAGAAGACAGTGATTAATACTAACAGCATTTATCGTAATTCTTCTGTGAAATCACCCACACAAAATTTACCACATTGGCTGAATGAAGTGACTTCGCACCGAGAAAGGGAGACTAATGACTGAGAGCAGAAGGTAAACCTAGGACACCAGAAATCCAACAAGAAGGACAAAAAATTAGATGAGAAAAAAAAAAAAGTTAAAAATGAATAATTAATATAAGAACAAAGACAATTTGCCTGTTTTATTGCCTGCTGATCCTATTTCTTTCCAAGCAAATCAAGAAGACACATGCTATGTCAGTGCAGATGTTTCACACTCAAGAGTATATTCATTCCCTTTGATCACAGCCCTTTCTCCTTGTTGAAATGCATGCTATGAAGTTGGCTCTGACAGTCTGAAAATGCCCTCCCTAAACAAACATGAGGTGATAAGAAACCAATTCTCTTTTATGACTGATTTTCCTTCAACCTCTGTCATCTCTGAAGGACATATCAGTTACTAAAGTTACTTGCTAATCTCAAGCACCTTCAGAAAGCAAACTCTAAAACTTGTCTTTCAAAAACAGCCCTAATCTCTCAAAATTGCTATCAAAAACTGCAGTTAAACAGCTATCCATCTATTCTCAGCTCTTGTCACTGTAGCTCAGAAAGATATATAGCCATGCTGACATGCATTGAAAGAAAGCCAGATTTCAAAGAAGGCCATCTGCATGTGAAGCTTGTTCTGTTTTCATGGTCTGAAATAATGCCTATTTCTATTTTCTTAATTGCTTTGTGTGTGCCTACGTGTGGCTTGTGATAACGCTTGAAATGGGAGTAGAATAAAAGCTATCTCAAGCACAAGGCTGGAATAATACCACTGAACATATTTATCCCTTTTGCTCCAAAAAGCAAGCTTCTTAATAATGTGATCATTGTCAATAAAGTGTCTTTTGAGGATTTGGTACTTTTTGTACATTAAAAAAAAGACATTTAAAAGCTTTTAAGTCCTGATTTCATTCAGTTTCTGTTCCATCTCTTCAGCTTCTATCTCATCTGCTGTTCTTATAAGCCTCCTCCTCCTTTTTCGTCCATACAAGACTAGTTTTTGCTTCCTGTTTTCTCTGCATCTCTTGAGCTGAATCTGCTGAAAATAATTTATGTGAAATTTTGAATTCTACTCTTGAATCTATTTCTCGATGCTGGCACAGAAGATCTCCAAATCTCTATTTTAAAGACAAAGGGAGAGGTGGGAATGCTATCAAAAATAATGGCAAAACAATTCCTCTGTTCTCTCCAGGAAGCGAGGTTCTGGAAGAGAAGTAAGAATTGCCTTTTTAAGGGACAACTCAACATTGTATTTTTGGTAAGAAAATGAACCACAACTGCTTTAGTGTGACTGCACAACTTCAAAGCAAACCAAAGGCTGAATTATTATAATTTAGTCCCATGAAAACTTCCTTTGAGGATCTCTGTCACTGTGCACTGCCCAGATGCCCTATGTCCCTTTCCTGAAAAAAAATAAAAATAAAAAAATACAAGCACTTCACATTACTTGCAAAGGACAGCAGCAGTAGCCTCTAACAGAGCTGGGAGAGGGGTGCTGGCAAAGCTAGAAAGGTAGTGTCTGCAGCTAAACGCATTTGCTAGATCGTCAGAGAGCCTAGACAGGACTTGCTCATCTTCTGGGACTAGCAGCCTGGAGGGATAAGCTCCATAAAGTTGCAACAACAGAGCTGTTCTGTGCTTATTTAAGCAAAATTCTTCCTCTGAGGCAGAGACTGAGAGCTCCCCATGGAAAATTTATTTACATATTTGAGTGATACATCACTTGGTTATGTGAACACTTCTCAGGACTGTAAATCTGGTAGCTAGTCTAAATCTGTGATCCCACTGAGGTTTTTTAGCTTCTTCCCTGTTACAGGCAGAAAAAAAAAAAAAAATAGATAAGCCCTGCTAAAAGTGACTGTTTTTCTTACTGCTGAAGAGGAAACAGTAGCAAGATGAGCTGCAATTTTTCATCCAGATGGTTGAGAAGTTTGTGACTGTTTTTAGCTCTTGGACCACAGAGCATAGTGTTGCTTGCAGTCCCACGCACATCTCTGAAAAATGAAAAAAAAATTATTGCTCTTCTGGCTTCTAGTCAATAAGGCAGTTTTTGGTCATCAAAGCGGCACATGTTTCTGAGACAGCTTAAGTCCAGTGGATTAGAGATTTGAGGAACTAAGGGAAAGACTTTTAGTATCGAGTGGTATGGAATGGAAAGCCAATGTATCCACCAAAGCATAGGACTCAGACCTTATAGAAAAGGTCTCTGGACCTCACACTGCACTGGAGTGGGAGACTCTGACACATCTGTGTGGGATTTATCGGAGAGGAATTGCATGGGATAAGAGACCAGTAGTGGCAGTTTATCAACAGCAATATTCTGCAGAAATGCACTTCTAGCAAGAGGATAGGGGCAGGCTCTTCCACCCCCACACCCTTCTCAGGAACAACATCTTAACTAAACTCTGTTTCTTGTGTGACTAAAATGGAAACCTGGACAGCTGTGATTCAAATGCAGGCTCAGAGACATTGTTCACAAACATGTGCTGTGGTACTCAGCATTGCAACAGCAAAGAGGTGTTTGGCCACAGCCAGAGTGAGCCTGTGACTGCACAATGCAGCAAGACTGCAACAGCTGCCTGCTAGTGCATGAAGGCATTTTTTTAGGCTGGAGTCCTTTTGGTGGAAACCCCTCAATAGCTCTGAAAAGCTGAAGGAGTTACATAGACCCTTAGTGGGGATGTACACACACCTCTATGGGACTTGCTGAAAGTGCTGTCCTGTGGAAGCAGGTTTCTTCCTATGCTTCAGAACAGACACAGAGGACAACAAGACCTTCATGAAGCCATTAGCATTCAGTGCTGGGCCATACTGCTGCTCTGTAGAAGAGATGATCATGCCCCTTTCTTATTGCTGATGACTTATTTCCAGCAGGGATAGTGCTGTTGATAAATTGCTCAGTACCGTTGTCCAAACTCCCACACTTTATCTCTCTGTTCAGGATTCCTTCTCCTCCGGTAAATACGCAGCCTTTCGGGCGCAGGGCAGGAAGGCTGGCCAAGCGGTCAGACCACCACCAGACAGGGGAGAACAGGCAGAACAGTAAACAGCAGCAAACACAGAGAGAAGGCACACAGAACATGTGTTCACACAGACGTGAACACGTAGCTTTTGTTTCCAGCTACCAGCGGTGTCAAGTTATTCTGGTAAGACCAAAATTACGGCTCAGGCAGACTATATCACAGGAAATCAGTTATCTTCATAGAAAAAAGAATTGGCACCAACACCCTGCCCAAGACCAGCAGTGTGTGTAAGGTCCTACTCCGTCCCCACCAACTCCCTCTCTGCACCTGCCATACGTGTTCCACAGGAAAGAGTAAAGCCTGCCTGCAGTGCAGAGACTGTTGGTGTGACTGCAGCCACCGATAAGGGTGTGACTAGGTCAGCTAGCTGGTGACAGATTTCAACTGATAACTCCACTGGAGATAGAGAGTGCAAAATGTGCCCTGAAAGCAGCAGAGCAAAGCCAGGAAGGCTGGGAGGTGTGCACATGCCCGAGCCCTGCTTTGGAGCGTGGCCATGGTTCCTTGAGGCTTGGGTGCTTTGTGTTTCTGCATTGCTACATTTCTGTCCTCCACTCATTCCCAAAAAAGCAAAAGGTGTTATACAAAGAAGAAACTCTTACCCCTGGAGAACATAATCAAATACAGGGATATGAAAGACAGGCCTGAAAAAATAAACAGAAAGGTAGAATGAACGAGATAAAGACAATAAAGGGGTGGGGGTGGAGGGGTCTTCAATAAAATAAATAAATTAGAAATCAAAAACAAAATCACATTTATGCACTTCAGAATCCTAAGTATCTGTTCATCCAGAAATAGCTTACATGGTTCTTCTCTCTGTACACAGCCAGCTCCGCCCCGGGAGGTGCGATGCTATGACTGGATATGCCCAAACAACACTGCAAAGTGGAGCAGGGCAGAAAGCCAGAGTGAGGTGGGGCACTGGGCTGATCCTTGGGAACACAAATCAGGTTCCAGGCTCTTCTTCTGCCTCCCAGCTCTGTCCTTGGCAAATCCCTTTTTTTTTTTTTCTGCAGCTCCATCTGCTATCTGGAGATGATCACCAGCACGCTTCTTTCCTCATGTGATTAGATTTGCCTGGTTTGGCTGAAAATATCTAGGAGCAGGGACATCCATGCTCTCATTCTGCACATGAATCATGTCTAGCAACAGTTGGAGGCCCTCTGTCTCTGCTGTAACTAAATTAGTGCACATTTATTTGAATACTCTGGTTCCCTTTAGCAGCACCAGCAGGAAGTCCAGCAGCTGCAGCAGTGGGATGTTGCTGAGGCAGAGGAGAAAACATATTTAGAGATAAATGGTCTTTCATCTTCACACATTCTTAGCAGGGAAGGAAGAGGAATGAACAAGTGGATCAACAGCAGCTGAGGTGGATGAGATACTGAGACCTCCTGAGAACATGCACATCTAGGCCCAGAAATATGATTGGGGTACCGAAAAGTAACTGTGGTGCTCCCAGAGCAGACCTCTGAACCAGGTGCTCAGACTTCTCCTACAGACCTTGGTGAGCTCAATAGCTATCTGTAATTCTTTTCTTTATGGTACTGTGAGGAGGAGGTTAGTACTACTATTCACAGTTTACAGATCAGGAAACTGAGGCACAAGAAGGCGAGACTGAGCCAAAAGTGCAAGTGTATCAGTGGCAGAACTAGGAATACAGGGATCCACATTTCCAGTCTGGCACTTTTATCCACTCTAAACTTCATATATTTATCTTGTTCTACTGAAATTTATATTCAGTTCTGACTGAGCATTATGGCCCTGAAGGAACATGAGGAAGATGCAGTCCCATCCAGCTGCAAGTACACCCAAGCTGTGTCTCTTCGGTTACACAAAAAAAGGAAAGACTCCTGCTGCTCGGGATTAGGCACATACAACCCAAACTCCCCTTAAATGGTTCATCAGCAACAAAAACTGCAATGTCATCAGTACTGCTAATCTCTTGTGAGAGGTAAGGCTTGACGGAACAGGTAAAATGCTTTATAAATTCAACTGAGTGCATTGAAAAAGGAAAAAAATGTAAGATCCGGGACATACAAGTTTTCAACCACATCAGAAACAGACAGGGCCAATGCTTTTACATCAGCTGAGAAGGGGGAGAGCATAACCCTGCTAAGAGCTACTCTCGTTACGATAATTTCAAACAGAAATGGAAGGCAAGGTGGTTTTTTTTTTTTTTTTTTTTTTTTTAAGCAGCCCATGATTTCAGTCTGCAACAGCATTATGAATTTAGGAATTCCCAGACTTGCCCTGGTTTCCCTGTAGAGTCACGGTGGGGTGGTTGGAGGTGGAGGGCTGCTTGGTGAAAACTTTCACCAGATTCTGGATGTTGCTGTTCCCTATTATACTGGTTGTTTGGTTTCAGCTACCTCTTATCTACTGCCATCTACTCTGCCAGTAGATGTAGATGTATAAACAGGATCAGAGCTTTTAATAAGTTATCTTTTTTTTTCTTTCTTTCTTTTTCCGGTGTGCAAGCTGAAAAATACAGATACACTTCTGACTTCTAGAGCAAATCAACTCTTCCAGAACGGGAGTCAAGATTTAATTAGAACATTTAACCTTCATAAACACCATTACGTGAAAAGCTGATCACTTCCCAGAATTACAAGTGTTTTTGAAGACACATATATATGTATGTATATATTTTTTTTTCTCAGAAGGGTTTTACTATCTGCACTTTAGGTATGCCAGGGAAAAAGATTCATTAGTGAAGAAGCATATGATGAAAAAATGAGTCGAGAATGCCATTGCTAGGGCTCCACTGCTTAAAGCCAGGCTGGAAGCAGGATATCAGTTTCCAGGCAATTGCAGTGATGCAGATGAGGGTGTCTTTTATGTGGAGGGACTTTGAGGAGCAGACAGAATGGGTAGGGTGCTGGAGAGAAAATGAGGTTGCCTCTTCCAAAACCTCTCGACCTAAACCACAATTGTTTTTCTGCCTGTCACAGATTCTGCAGTCAAGACAGGAATGGAAAACCTATCCTCTGTTTACTTCCCCTAAAGGTACTGGTGCAAACAACTTTTTTTAATGTGGCTTTGCCTATCAGCATATAACCTTGGACTTGGATGTTACATATGGAGATCTCTCCCACGGAGTGATGCCGCGATATTGACGTGCTAATTATGGTGTCCTGCCAGGGAGGTGTCAAATAAACTTTTAAGGAAAACAAAGGAAGAGGTAATTGCACAATATGCAAAGGCTTGTGTAATTTTCTTTAATGGCTGAAGAATCACCAGGGTTTTATTCAAGCAGTAAGACAATGAGCAAAGCCATTTGAAATGCATAGAGGTATCAGTGCAGAATGGAAAATGAACTAATAGTAGCTATAGGACAGTGAAGGTTGCAGTAGGAAAATAAAAAAGAAAAAGAAACCCCCAAATCCAGATAATTACCCTTTTGTTCCTAATTAACCCTTGCTTTCATTTTCTGCTCAGCTTTCCAGCCCTAAGGGAGAATGTGCTTGCAAGACAGATGTCAGTTGATCCAGTTCAAATTGTCCCATCACTTCTGAAGCACAAGAAAACTGCATGAACTTGAGAACGAGTTGGAAACTACAACAAAATCTACTGTTAGATTTCTTATTTTTAGATCAAGGGAACGAGATATGTGACCGCAAAGGAAACCCCACCTGCACGCTTCACTTCTAAGGCTGAGGACACTTTTTTTTTCTCTTTTTTTTTCAAGTCACCACTCCCCCATGTAAGATAATTTTGACAGGCTTTCAGAAAGTCAAGCTGCCCTCTGCAAGCCTGTGCAAACTCTCTACTGAGTAATACTGAAACTTTAGTTTAAAAGTTTAGAAGCTAGCTTTCATTGGTCTTCATAAAAGACAACTGGTAGAACTCTGCTTTTCTATGCTTTTTAAGGGACATCTATTTCTCTCTTTTCTTCAAATGATCCTTACTTGTTTACTTGTACAGAAGAGAAACTCTTGTCTGGCATTCTCAGAAAAAAAAACACCAAAGCTCTCTCCAGAAAGAGTAACAGGCAAATGTGACTCATAATTTACCAAAGCTACATGTTAGGGAGGAACCAGCTGTCCTGCAAGAAAAGGGAAATTTGGCAGTCATAGATTTATCTAATCCCTACTAATTCCAGTCAGTGCATAAAATCTTCCAGCACCACCAGAGGTGGATTCTGAATCAAGAGAAAAAAGGATGTTCATGTTGCACCCAGATCCTGATTTCATAACATAGAAATAAATCTTACATGTCACTGACTGTCAGAGAGAACAGCTTGAACAGGACATAAAGCAGTTAGTGCTATGAGCTCCTTAAAGCTGTCCAGTTATCAATCATTCCTTCCAACCAAAGTCTCCTGTAAAAAACTGAAATTCCGTTGTCATAACTCAGAAACATATTCTACACAGCAGAAAGAATGATAGGAAAATTAAACCCACTCATTAGACTAAAGCTTTTTGCTGCTTGAAGATGTGTTACATCCACAGCAGAAGAACAAGCAATTGATCACCATGCGTCACAGGACAGGATGGGGCTGCTGCATTAGCATTAATTTAGATTGTTCCTTCTCCTGCTAGGAAGCAAAGCTGCATTTCACAGATGCCATTTATAATGAGAGACAAAATTTGTATTCATCTACAGGTCAGGTCTTTAATGTGATTCACTGTCCTGGTCTATAAGTCACAATAAAGTGACTAGAGCTCTCCAGCAGCCAGTGTATTAGCTCCCTAGCCATGGCCCTTCCAAACGTCAGATGTAAAGTGCACAGCGAAGCACCCTCTTGCTCTCCCTTATCAACAATGATTCACTGGGGAGAAGGCACATTCTGTCAGCCACAGAGCCATGAAAAGAGCACGCAAGCTGCGACCAGAAAGAGCTGCGCAGAGCTGGGCTTCTGCCTGAGGGCCTCTGCCTTTAAAGGGAAAAGCACTTCATTTGCCTGAAATCCTCACCAGAGAAAGAGTGTCATTCACAGAGCTGTCCAAGGGAAGACCTTTCCTAAGACTAAGGCCCTCCTTGCAAATAAGAGCTTGGTGCCAAACCAAATGAGATTTAAAAATAATAAATAAATAAATAAATGAAAGGAACCAAAAAAAATCCCTTGAACTAGATCATGTGGCTGTGATTGACCTACTACAGAACTTTGTGTTAGAGAGCTGTTAGTTCATTCTAGTACTTCAGACTGATTATTTTAGACAAAACTACAAAATAATGCAATAGGAAGCTGAATTCATGTTGCACTTTAATCCTTAATTTTCCTGATTTTTGAGTGCTGTGACAATGTTCTTTAGTGCAAAGTTTAGGTAGTCTGATTCAAAATCTCGGTGTCATGCCTGTTTGCTAAATTCAAGTGTTGTCTCTTGCCCACACTCAGCCTGCAACCACTTTAATAATAACACTGAAATAATTCGTTATGCAGCTGCATGGAGGCTTCACATGATCCATTTTGGAGCTGTTGCCCAGAGACACGTATTCCAACCCACTCCTTTGCATCAGCCCTGGTGCCTGTGCCATCAGAAGCCAGCAGCGCTGCCTGGCATCCTCCCCCAAAATTCAAGAGTTTTATGGGCTCAGCTGCTTTCTTGTCCCTCCTCAGTCAGTCACACAAGCATCAATGTCTGGCCAGAGAAAGGAACAGGGCTAGACAGCTCAGGGCAGGGAAAGGAGCAGAATTACTGGAGCCCTACTTTAAGGTTTTACCTCAGAAAGTTCTGCCTTCTTCAGTCTGTCTCTCACGATGTGTCCTGAGGCTCCCAGACATGACTGACTCATGGAAGAGGGCAGTCAGGCTACCTAAAATGTGTTGAAACTGCCTTTTAAGTCATTCACATGTTTAATATTGTAACTGATGACAATGGCTGCACTCAAAAGGAGCTTTCTCCACTATTCCAAAAAGCAAAGCAAAAGAAAGCTGGTTTGTTTTAAAATAATTTTGTGGCCATAGTTGTTTGCTCTTGTGCTGCTTATTTCCAACACTGGCTGAATTCAGAAATGATGAAATACATACAAAATAAACTACACTTATTTCTAGCCAAGCCAGAAATACCTGTAAATCAAAGCTTACCAAGCAACACTGTTCTCAGTAAATTCAGATAAAGAATAAAATCAGATTAAGTTTTTGGGAACTTTATTCAAATGAAATCTCCAAACCTAACGAAGTTTTCTCGTTGTCAGACATTCAACTCGAAACCTTACCAGCAGTAAAACTTTGTAACATGATATTGAAGATCTACCTTACATAAATATCTGCCACTGTAAGTACAGATTTCCCTCCAAATTGTAATATCGGTTGGTTTAAATGTAAGCTATTAATAGACTGTATGTTTTTTGTTGTTGTTGCTGTTGTTTTTTTTTTTTTTTTTCTTTTTCTTTTCAGACAGCTAAAAGAGTTGTAGAAATAAAGTCAAATTTTAAAGCCAGTCTTGGTTTCTGTTAGTTTGGTAGCCTAGGACCTGAGATCTCTCAAACTTTTGGGGAAGTTATCCTGACTTCCTTTACATACAAGAATAAGAATAATTAAAGGAACACCCCAAGAATAACAACAACAACAACAACAACAATTTCAATATTTTATCATTTTAAAGGCAGGAAATCCTAAAGCTTTGAGGTGCTTTAATGTTTTCTCTTGCCCCCCCCCCCCCATTTTTTTTGTTTTTGCTCATAAATTTTAATATTAGTTATATAAAAAAATGTCCATTTCAGCAGGTTGGGCAGTTTATTTTCCTGTTATGTTCCTTCTTAAATCCTGTTAACTAACTGAGTTTTTTGTCATTGAGGTATAGGCATTCCTTTCTCCAGTTTCAGTCTTATGTGACATATTTTAGTGCCCTCATCACCCACAGAATCTTTCTGAAGAAAGAAAGAAAGAGAGAAAGAAAGAAAGAAAGAAAGAGAAAAAAGAAAGAAAGAAAGAAAGAAAAAGAAAGAAAGAAAGAAAAGAAAGTAAAGAAAGAAAAGAAAGAGAAAGAAAAAGAAATATGCCCAAAGTAACAGAAGGAAAAATAATAATAAAAAAATAGCTTAGGGCAAACAAGGCACATGTAGTACGTTTGAGAATTTCTAGATATATCTTTAAGTGGACACTCTAAAAATGAAAAGTGAAATGCACTTCTCATAACAACTGCAACTGAGATTTCTCACGTCAGAGACATCAGACTTTTAATATCGCAGCATTAACTATTCATTATGAGGATATATGGAACAGTTCAATGAAATAACTTCTCAAGATGCTGACACAATAATACTAGGGAAAAACAAACAAACAAGCAAACAAACAAACAACAAAAAAAACCATTCTCTTACATAGATCAATCACTGGCTTTGAGTCTGCCATCAAAGGCCAATATGTTCTCATCGCACTGAAGACTATGTATATCTGTAGGGCCTTGTAAACATTTTTCCCAGTTTTCTTTTCCTTTCCATTTCCCCTGCATCTCTGTTGATTTTCATGTCCTCTGTCAGCCTCGGAATGAGATGAAATCTGTAATAAAAATGGCACTGAGAGACAGATGATTCAGATCACTCGGAATCATGTGTGGCATGGAACACGCGCATCAAGAAGCTGCATTTTATCACATCAAGAGATTGCAGTTGTCACAGGCAAGTACAGCACAGAGGATCATTATTCTAGGAAGGAATATGTTATGGTAATGATTCTGTTAGGTGTTGAAACAACTATTTTATGTGTTATCAGTTGACAAGCAAGGTGAGAACATGCTTAAAATTAACTACATTTAAAAGTCTCGCAGAGTAAAAGCCTTACTGTGTTTTCAGACATTCTTAGACCTGCAATTATTTATACTTATCTTTCTGTAACTTAATAAAAGTCTAATATATAGAGAGGAAAAGGTGTGGATTTGCTTGGAACACAACAAAGTTATAAATTATCTGATATTTTGTTGCAAGTACAGAAGAAATTACCTTTCTGATTGTTCACAGCTCATCTTTTTGTCCCTGATAAAGACAAATAGCTCAAGGAAGCCATTTTTATGGTTGATGTGTTTATTCATATTGGAGGCCCTTGAGGATATATTTATTTGTAATCAGGGTTGCTCTTCAGGTTCTTATGTTGTCTTATTATTAATTAATATTGTCTTATTATTAAATGCTACACTATTTCAAATTCAAATATTGAAATAAAATATCCAGAAGCCTTTCTCTAATACCAGTTTCAGAACTTCAGTATCTATTTCTTGATGTTAGACTCTTCACTAAAGTTTGTACTTGTTTTATCTTATCCACCACAGTCATGGGGAAAGACCATTTCCCATCCTCTTTGCAAGAGTGTTTCACGTATCTGAAAGTCTGTTACTGCATCCGGCATGTTTTCTTGACCCCTGGTCATTCTTGCTGCTCTCCCCTGTATGCATGAAGGCATGTTCAGAGTTCTTCTTACTGAAATTCAGGACTTTTTGATCCATCAGAGTTATCTGAAATCGTAGTAGGTGTAAAAAATTGTCTCGTTACAGACTTTTTTACCTGTTTGCACTATATTACAGAAGAAAAGAGATGCCAGTCTTTGACTGAGGCTTCTGGACTCCACCATAAAGCATAAGCCTGATTAGCTGCTGCTAAATCAAGTTGAGAATATGTGTATGTGAACTCTTCTATTTCTGTCCTTGACCATGACATTTTTATCTCTAAGTGTCTGCTTCCTCTGTAAAGCCTCCCACATTCAAAATGGTGCACAACAGTCATGCATTACTAGTTACAGTTTTCAGCTGTTTGCCCATGATATCATGGTGGTGGTGAACTCCAGCAAAGATTACACATTATTCTAAGTGTATGTTTAACTTTTAAACGACAGTCTAACATATCCACAGTATAACAATAAATTATTGAAATATAAGACAGCCTGGTGGCTTGTTCCATGCTGTTTGAACCGTCGGGCTGCTGGCAAACCTTGGATTTTCAACTGCAATGGACTTAAAAATATTGCAGAGATGCAAGTTCACTCCATTCCTGAGCCTGCATTATCAACGAGCTGTCCAAACTTAGTCTAGGTGGAGATGAAACCATGTATTGAAGTTGCCTTAACAGTAACTGGTCATTTGTTTCTTGTTACAAGAGGTGGGAGGATGGGAATTGATTCATTCATTTAGGAAAGGAATCAATTACTGCCCTAAGTGTATGTTTACCCTTGTAAGGAGCACTTGAAAGAGTAAGATGCTTACTTTGCGGGAAAATAGGACTTTGGGGAAATAATGAACTACTGGCTGGATTTTAATTTCTCATCTATCCACATGCACCCCCTATTTCCTTTGAAGTTAGATTTGAAGGAGCTGAAGGACTGTAAATTGCAAGATAATTATTGATTGTTAAGGGACCATATTTTAAAAAAAAAAAAGCCCACATTATTTCTTCTCTATTGCCACTGCCCACAGAATATCTCATTAATTTTAAATAGAGCAACCTGTAGATAGAAAATGTTTAAACTTTCCACAGACTTTTTAAAACCTTCTTCACAAAAAGTTATTGAAGAAACTTGCCAACCAGCATAGGGTAAAATCATAACGTGCTGTAAAATGTGACAGAGAAGTAGACATAAGTAGCTGTTTCTCACTGTTGACAGAGGTTAATACTAGAGTGACCCTGGCACCAGGATTAGGACTGGACTGAGGACGTTCCAGCTACGTATTAATGAAATGGAAGAGGTGAACAGCAAGGTGATTATATCCCCTTGATTATTCTAGATTATTGTGACCAGTAAGGATTAGAAGAAACTTTGGAAAGACCTAGCAAGCCTGGGGAATGTGCCATATGCAATGAATCCACAGATAGCTATGTACAATTTTTGTTACTGCTATAAATTAAGAAAGAAAAATTGCTTCTGCTCACTAATGACAGCTGAAATATTGTTTTAGGCTTATCATATTTTTGCTATTGCTGTTAGGCAATATTTTCTGCTGTTTCAGCTCTCTTCAGGACCAGGTGAATCTTAGTGCTAACACAGGAGAAGAGGCTGGGGTTTGGCCCAAGGCAGGGGGGAGAAATCTGCCTGTTCAGCAACATTTGCTACTTTAACTGTTCCATCAAAGTGCACCATAAATTATTTGTCCAAAGATCAAACAAAATCTGTTACATGAGCAGCCACTTAGTCATTTAGAACATCCTTCTCAGCAGAGGAAGGCAATGAACAGCAACATCTACAGGCTCTCTGCTTTGTCTTTCTGTAGTCTGGGTATCTGTAATTCTCCCACCACTGCTACAATGACAGCAACACACCTGCAAATTCTGTGACAGCTCACACCACTCTGTCTCTTCCCAGTTGCATAAAGATCCTCTACACCAGTACCCAGTACATTAGCCTTTAAATAACAATTTTCTTCCTCCTCCGCTGTAGTTCACAGAAACACATCAGCCAAGGCATGAAAGATTATATACTAACAAGGCATTTAACACTGCTTACAGCAAACCTAGAGGTGATGGCTGTGAAAAATGAAGTCATATGCAGCCAGTCTACACAGGCACTCCTGCCACTGCTAGCTGGAAGAGAGGGAGCTGCACCAAGGACAGGACCCTAGCAGGAGAACCAAAGCTTTGTCATGCCAGATTGGCTAACCTTCAGCCAAGTTGATTCATACTTTCCAACCTATATTGGGACTGCTTATTACAAAAGGGAAAGAGTTCAGTGTGGGCTTATTTTGTTGAAATATAAATTTATCTTCATTATTTCTCTATTAAGGATTACTGGATTGGGTGATTGGTTCTCAAGCTTTACTATATAAGGAGTCCGTGTCAAAACAGAAGAAAGTTTCACAACTTCCAACGAACTACAAATAAATAACTGGAGCTTGGTCATTCCCAATGAGAAGGGAGACAGAGTATGCATGTGTAGAAAGCCTATGGAAAGCAGGGCTTGGAAAGGGTTATTCACTTATATACTGCAAATTTTAAACACACTTTTGCATTTTAGAGAGGTTGCTGGTTTTGTCTATTTCAGCAATAAACATTACAGCCACTTTCCTGTGCTTCTTGCAACAGTATATTTCACAATTTCATCTCTGCAGAATACAGTGTACAATTTACAAGTTCAACTTACAGTTCAAGACGAAATAATGACAGCATTTAGGAGGTAAACATTGAGCCAAAGAACTTCAAAGCTGTAACTTTCACTTACTCAGTTTTCATGCATTTATTTAAAATCACAGCTAAGAGAAAACAAAAGGAAAACTAAATGAAAAGGCATAATTAATCTATTTAAAAATAGGTTCTAATTACTGTCCTCAAGTTTAGACTTCTTTCTCTCTCTCTCTCCCACATTATAGCATAAAAAATTGCTTCAACCCCTGTCTCGCCATACTGAGCTAATGTCCTCTGGATCAGAACCCTTCGGATTGTGTAAACCTGAAGTTTATTAGTGAATGCATTGTGACAGACAGGATTGCTACTCATTGCTTTCCTCTCCTATAGAATAAAAACTCTCCACTGCCCTCGACATAAAGACAGCTTTCCTGTTAGAACCTAGGTATATAATCACAAATACGAATGCTGGCTGTATTTTGCCATTCTGTAATTTTTTTCCAACTGCTGTTGTGATACGTACTTTGTGTTCTTTTTGCTCTTATTTTATATTGCTTGATAATTTTCTGTTTTCACTAAAAACAGTAAAAAATTCCTGCTTTGCTCTGCTTATGTATTAACATGAGAGATCTTCTCTGCAGCTGTCATTTTTCAATATAATTTTCACAAAAATTCATCAATTCAAAGTTAAGGATTCAAATTCATCAATTCAAAATCCTCCCCACACTGGCTCCACTGTTTAACCACTTTTTTTTTTTTTTTTTTT
>VXAL01003266.1:2315-23981 GCA_013399475.1 Chauna torquata | reverse complement strand
ACAAGAGATTAAAATTCATGGTACTCTGTTACTAATATATGGAAGGAAGCTTCTGCAAAAGTTATTTATATCTTTATAAAGACATGCTCCTAGAAACTGCCGATAACGGGAATGAAATAATGTAGTTTCACACATCTAGCACAGCATCCCCTCTTATTTCAAAGATTTGGCAAACATCTATTTTTCAGTAGTGCTGGCCCTTCCTGTAAAGCTTTGTAATTGAGATCTTGTTTAAGTCAGTATGAAGAATGTATTGCATACTGTATTTTATGTATAGTCATTTGTGTTCATTAGGCTCCTTTAAAGGGTAGCTTGAACGAAGTCTTAGAGAAACACTAAGTAACAGCTCTTACTACAGAAGAGATTTGCTTTTAATGACAGATATATGTTTCTACAAAGTTGTGATAAAAAAGATGCAACTTTCTTCATCAGAAATACCTATGATCAATGTCACAGGTGGTGCTGCTCAAAAATCTTAAATACCAATCAAAAGCATCAACGTGGGTAAATGGGTAGTCTAATCAAATGAGCACCATGATTTGATTTGTCATCAAGACTGAATTCCAATTTCTCTTCCTCTTTCAAGGAGATGTACATTCAGAACTGTAGAACTCAGAAGCTGATATACATGTTTTTGTGTATATAGAATAGAGAATGTTTCTGTTTTAAATTCAAATTGACCAAAGTGGGATCACTTCCTATGGTTTAAGAGACTAAACTACCAAAGGCAAAATAACTCATTTTAAAACAGATTTTGTTATACTGCTTTTATATTAGATCTGCAAAAAAAAAAAGTTTGCATTTGCTATGTAGCAACTATAGAGCTAGATGTGAATTTTCTGGAACACAACACAGTCTAATTACCTTTAATTTCCTTTTACCCACTGATCTTCCTCAACTCACATCCAGATAGCAATGATTTGGAAACAGATTAAGTGTGCACAGAATAGTCAGTGCTTCGGTCTCCATCAAATCAGTATCTGGATAACAGAAGCACAGACAGCTCAGTAAGAGAGCAACAGTTAGAGTGAAGAAGTTTAATCTGCTCAGTCATTGTTACTGCTATGTGAGACATCAGCTAGCCAGGAATACTTCCTTTTTTGCCTTCACTTACTTTTTTTGTTGAAATCTAGTAACAATGGAAGAGAGCTAAACTTCATGACAGTTCTGCTTGTAGTATTATATTTGTTACACCCTAAATATCCATTAGTTTCTGATAAGACTGATTATTTTCCCTCCTCATACTCATCTTCTATTCCAGAAAAACCACTATGAAATGCAACTTAATACATTAACTTAGTTTTGGAGTTTATTCTCTCCTTTCACTGCTCTGTAAGCTGCCACAATTATAATGTTTGTAGGCTTGAATAGTAATACTCTGGAATCTTTTATTTCCCCCAAAGACCAAAAGGCAAGTAGTCATCTCCCAAAAGAGGCCCATCCTGTTTACTTAAATTGGAGGAACTTGATCCATAATCAAGGGGAAGGGACAAATTACACCTTAAAAAAAAAAAAAAAACCAAACCACCCTCACACCTTAAAAGCATTAGTTGTATAAAAGTAAGAAAATTGTATGTGTCCTTATATATTAAAGGACAAAATGGTCACAAGATGAACCTCAGTCCATGAATAGAAAGGCCTCTAATCATAATTTCAATGTGCTGCAAAATGAAGGTATATTTGTGGAAAACAGGAACTCACTGAAAAGTACAAAAGAATCCTGTATTCTCTAGCAGGATAATGGAGGGGTGCACACGTGCTTTCCAGAGGCAATTTGAAGAGTGGAGAATCAAAAGATTCCAGCCCTTCTAGAAGGGCTTTCCAAAGTAACATTAAATCCTATAGTTTGCTGTTGTGATCTAAATGGAACTTTTTCTAGTTTTAAGTTATTAGAAACATTGTTTTGACTGCTAAGGCAGGAAGAGAGAAGTGCTGCTCCTAGGAAAAATGGTTGTTCACTTCCCATGTGGACTAACACTGTATGCTTTTGAAGCCTTTCAAGGTACTAAAGAAACAAAGTGCTTTCCAAACAATGCAGGTCTTTTACGTCTCAAAGTTGATTGCACAACTCAGTTGAAAGCTGCTGCAAGATGCCAGATTGCAAGTAGAATAAAAGTATTTTGAGGAGAGCTTTGAGGAGAATACACTTTTCTCAAAACAGAGAAACAAGCAAGCGATCCAACTGAAAAAAAAGATTGCTTTTTCAGGCCAACCTCCTTTTGGAAGAGAGCTGAGAAATACATTTGTTCCGGAAGATTAGACAGACAAATATAAGGATAAGTGTTTATAAGTACAGATGAATTTGGTTAGCCAGCAAAAATGAAGGAAATCTACATTCTAAACCTGAGCTAGCATTTTATTCTACAGAAGAGCTATCCATTAAAAAAACAAACAAAAACCCAACAAGATGGACACAGGAACTGAAGCATGCATCAGTTGCCACTGGCCATCACCCTATTTGAACTGCTTTGGAAGTCTATTTATGACAAACAAGACCCTCTCTTCTGTTTTCCAATATTGACCGAAAGGTTGTGCACAGCATTAAGTCCCTGTTTCCAAAATTTAGCAGAGACTAAATAAGTTTCTTTCAAAATGTTTTTTTTTTCACTTTTATACCATTTTTCCACTTCAATACAGTACCTTCCTGTATTTTTATTTTAAAATACAGACTTCTAAAGAAATCATATCAAACAATTCAAGCAATTGGATATAAATCACTACTGTCAAAGTTATAGCATGAAGCCCTGACAAAGTCACAATAATAATGAATATACATTTTTATACAATTTTATTTCAGCTGTGCTTTCTGTAATCAACCAGTTCAAATTCTGTGATAAAGATTCAAGTAACTCATAGTCTCCTTAACAGGCTATGGGATGGACAACCCTCTGTCTACAGAATATCTCTTAGAATTTAAGATGAATAACAGATCTTCAATATTATGCATTGCCATTTAAGTGGGAAATGCAGACTACAAGACCACAGAATCAAAAGCTTTATATATTTCGTTCTCAAAGGAGCTTCCATTCCACATTTAAAATCTTAAGTATCTGAACATTTTAATCACTGTAAACACAAGCTGAAGCTTAAATGCCTTCCAGGCAAATTCAAAGTTGTAGCCAAAGAGATTAATAAAACACAAGAGCAAAAGGGGAAATAAGACTCTGGATTCTCATATCGCACAATTCAAGTTTATTCCATTCATTCTTGCAACACAAACTTAAAAATACAGTATCATTTAGCATTCTGATGTCTACGAACCATGATAATGAGGAACCCAACTGTGTCAAAACAGTTAACAATGGTGAAAAGAGGAAGTCAAATATCAAAATGCACAAAGCACTAATTTTCTTCCATCACTGCGTAGAAAGATGATTGTTTATCCATTTACAAAATATAATTAAGACAAGTTCATTTTGAAATTTTGCATGCAACACTGCAATTGCTTGACCTAGGACACTCCACTCTTACCAGCCTCTTCTACTAATAATTCAATGTTATATTCAAGGATAAAGTTCCATTTAACTACCACATTCCTTTCCCCATTTGCTCCCCTTTAACAAAAAGGAGCAAAGGCTACAAAATCCAAAATATCTTTTAGGCTACAACTTATTCAGCGCAAGTTTCAAAGGAAAAGGTTTACGAACAGAGTGGATTTCCAGGTGTATATAATGATTTCCAAGTGTATGCGATTCCAGTCTGACAAAGTATTTAAGTGTTGTTTAAAGAATGTAAAATAATTTACAGCTTGGTATTTTCATCTAGTTAGGACCTATTCAAAGACACAGGCAAACACCCATTATTTTTTCCCCCACAATATAGTTAACAAGAAGGGAATGAATGAACAAGCCCAGTTTCTAGAGAATAACAAAAAAGTTTAGCTTTTTTTTTTTTTAAATCAAATCCTGGGCAAAATGATCAATCACCTCTCATGTAGTGCAAAAAGCAAAAAAAAAAAAGTATTTCTTTATGAGTCAAACATTAAATGCCATCTTTTAACTATCTGGAAAGGCAGCTTGGGTGCACATTACAGCCAAATTAACACTTGTCTCACTGAAGTTTGTTTGCATTTTTTCTCTCAAATGAAGTAAGAAAAAAATAAGGTGTTCATGTAACTGTAGAAAAAGGGAGGCAAAATTACCTCAGTGAATCACCACAAGAGTTAGTACAAAGATCATGTTTCTTTACTACGATAATGCTCATTTAAGTAAGTTGAAGGGAAGGGTTGTAAAGAATACAGGGAGGAAAAAACAAAAACACTATTGCCAGACAACTTGACACTAATCAACACAAAAGAACTTGAATAATCAAGTTTTCTACATAAAAAACATATTGCAGTTTTCTAGACTAGTATTTTAATAGTTAAGTATTGAATAGCATAATATGGAGGCAAATTTATGCCAAAGATGGTTACTTTCATAGATGAATAAAGAGTTAAACCTATATTCTGTGTTCACACTATTACAATGACATGACAATTCAGCAGTGATCAGAGATAAGATTAAAGAGTTCTCTTTAAATAGTCATTAAAAGCACTGTTCACCAAATAAGCTTCATCTTTTATCAGCAGCTCACCAATTGATTCATCACTGATTTCCAATCTTTCTGCTCTTCCTTGTCACCCATATCCAAGAAGTAAAAAGTAATTGCACAGAACAGTATGGCCAGAGTTGATTGTTCCACTTCTCCATTGCTTTTCTTATGGGATGTAAATGTACATGTACACGTAAATCAGTTTTTGCTCTTATTTTACAATCTAAATGCAAGGCTTTTTATAGCTGAGACATTCAATAGTAATACGCAACGTGATTCAAGTAAAACTAAGTCTCCATTAAATATTTATGAGTTGTAGTCACCAGCCTATATCTACTTATCCTCTCAGTTTCAACAGTGATATCAAAGTAATATCAGCTACTCTTACAAATTCAGTAGGAGATTATATACATTGTCTTCTGTATGTTATCAGAAAGTTTGAAATCTGTATTAAAAAAAGGAAGATGTATAATTTGCAGTACATACTTTTGTTTAATACAATCTGTTCCCCAGTCTTGGGTGAATCAGCAGTCTAATGAAAATACCCAAGACGAAAGCCAGAAGCTCAGGCATTCCTGAGGACTGTAGGATGTGACAAGAATCCCTACCACAATTTTTAAATACCTTCCCATTAGTTGTCAAGGCTGTCATAGTACCATCATATTTACTGGTACAGTAAATCATACCTAAAAGTCAATGGTTAATGTGGTATGGTTGTAGTGGGAACTTTCAGAATAAGCCCCATGCTGTAATAATGACATTTAAGAGGCTTGTTCAGCCAACAATGAAACACCAATTCAACAATATCCACAATTAATAGTTTTGCCTTCTCCAGTAATAAGAGCAAGTTAAGCCTTCAAGTTGTAAGTCTTTCTGTTCCTAACAACTTAGAGAGCTTACATGTATTTCAGATGTTTACCAGAGTTTAGCAACAATGTTCACCTGACATAAATGTATAAATAATTACTGTTTATTTTGCACGACTTGATTATCTTTGCATACCAAACAGCCTGGAGCTTTCACATGTCTATAAATTTTATGCTGACATGGTGAGTAAAGAAATTCCATCTTACAATCCTTTTAGAAATAAGTACAATGATGTTTTTAACTTTCTCAAAAACAGTTGTTTGAAACCTCTGTCCTGGACTATAACACACATGAAAAAGAAAAACCTCAAATTCAAGCATCCAAAACTACATTGGCAGATATTCTGGAGTGTAACAACATCATGCCTCAACTTGTCTTTCCTGGTTTACTCAAGAGTCAGAAAAACATTAGTGTGACATCCAATTAGTCAATAAAAAGACTAGCTCCAATAACTATTATCAAAAGTCCTCAAAACTGCAACATAAGCTTTAGGCAGAAGAATAAAGGTACCCACAGAAAAAGGAGAGAAAAGCAACCCAGCCACCTACATTACTACACTTCAGATTATGGCAGACACTAATAGCATGGGACTACTGTCCCCTTCACAATTAGTTTCAGGTATACAGCACAGTACTTCCATCTAAAGGAATCTTTCAGCAAAAATCTTAGTACTAACCTAGGAGGTTTACAAGCCAAAAATTCAAGATCATGGTCTCTCTTCTTCTGTTTTCACTAGAAACGGGAAGAGATTGTGCACTGAAAAGAAGTCCTAGAGGGACACTGCTCATAATATTTTTCAACCCTCTCCAAACAAGTTATCTTCGATACAGGTCCCTAACTAGTCTGATTCACAGAGAATTTCCCTCCCCCCAAAGTATTTAGCTGAAGAAGCTGGAAGATGCAAAGAGTGACAGACAGGCAGCAGTGTGAGGCCACAGGAGAGACATTTAAGATATCAGTCCATCCGTCACTGAAGAAGAGTTTTGATTGCCTGGTTGTCAGTGGCTTCAAAGGCAGTTAGTCCATCTGGGCCTTTCACAGTCTTATCAGCACCCTGTAAAGACATTGAGAAAGACTGTCAATTCATTAGTATAAAGTGTGTCACAACATTTACTTACCTTGAATAATTATATTGATTACATTACAGCTCTTTAGTCCAGTGCAGCACAGTTTTCATTTAGAAACCAAACAGGCCACATTTATCTGCCAAACTACTCAGCATGCAGCTAATCTAAAGTTCAAACTTTATAACTAGAAAAAAAGTCAAATAACTTTTGTCACACAGCAAGTTGCATGATCAACAATTTATCATTTAAGACAGAACCAGAAGGATTTTTTTTTTTGTTGTTTCCAGCAACTATTCATATGAATGCAAAAAATTCAGCCTTGTACACTTCCATGAAATCTATGGCACAACAAGCTTTTCCACATGCTAAACTAAACACATAAACTCTGCAATAGCTTACTTATTAATAAATTATAGTGTTTTCTTTCTACATCATAAAAGATTACATCCATCTAGCACTGTGCTTCTCTTCCAGTTTGGAAGAGAAAAAAAGCCTCATTGCTACATGGAGAAAACCAAAATCATTCCAAATCCAAAACTGAAGCTTTTTTAAATAAGCTATGCCTGCCTTAGAAACAACAAAACAGAATAGGGAGGCAACAGTTTATTTTACAGATATGGCATTACTTCATAGAGGATAATATATGCACCAAACGGGCAGTGGGAGAATGGTAAGCACAGAAGCAGCCCCAGTGCCAGAAATATGGAAGGAGAACAAAAAATACAAAAGCAAGAGTGATTAACTAGTCATGTTTGTTTTGAGCACTGTGTAGCCATATACGTAAAAGTGAAAACCCAGACTAAATCATAAATAAGGCCGTTAAATAAAAGGATAAAAGTTACTAGAGAATATAGAACCACAGAGATTAAGAGAAAGATGTTTCCTGAAAATAAGTTAGATTACAAAACACCTCCTTTTGAAGATATGCAAATCTCACTTTAAAACACCTGTATTAGCTCAATCAAATGACAGGAAGAACATTGTGGGTACAGACAGACTTTGGCAAGAACGTGCTACAGAGTTCTGTCTTTAGTTTCATGTATAGTCTGTCCACAGAATAAGTATAAATCTCCTCTCCAGTACATTACATGGAAGAAAGTACATAGATTAATTGTAAAGGACACCCAATAGTTTTCTCAGAACATACTGGACCTAGAATTTCAAAAGCTTCTTTACTGATTACAGGTTACACACACAAAAACCAACTGAACTTCCATATGTAATACCTTGTTTGTTCCCAAGACAACTCTTACTCTGACTACATTTCTCATTGTAACTGTTCCTAATACTTTGGATCTCGCATTACTGTAACTTGCTGTCAAAAATGGAAATATTCCACCTGCCATTCTAAGGAGATGGCTTTGCAGTGGTTTTAAGGCAGTGGTGCTCATCCTGTAGTCCACTGAACCTGCTCACAGCCATTTACCTCCTCTGCAGCCCCTACAGACCCCCAGCGCAAGGTATCAGCTGAACAGACTGGTGACAGTCAGCTGTGGGGCAGGAAGACAGTCTTCTGCTACCAGGGGAAAAGCCTGGGAAAATAAAACTGTCCCGAGAACTCCAGCATAGACTATAGAGGGGATGCTTATAATTCTGGTAACTTCTTCCAGGCTGCTCACATTCTCCAGTACTTTTCAGACAGCAGAATACAGCATGTGTTCTGTATATAAGCAATAAATCAGTGCAGTGACAGGACTGATAACATTTACCTTTCTCCTGTTACAATGTAACATCCTTGGACAGAATGGTACACTCTGTATGCTGCAATATCACTGCTCTTTTGGGTATGAACATGAGCTGACTCGGCCTGCCCCCCGGAAGTGACTATTTGGTCAACACAAACACACACATGCTGAAATCATTGAAACCCAATGTTTGTGACATTTTCCCCTAAAAAACACTCTCCACCAACGTACAGCATTTAAGGTAGAAAAGACAACTTAACTGAAGCAACTTTAGAAGATAACTTTTAGTTTAGATCTAGAATTGCTTTCCTCCCTCATGTGTATTCGTACTTCAGAAAAGTTACAGACACGCAAGACCTGAGTTTCTAAAACAGCTTTATTGAATGTAGGATAAAGAGGGTCATGACTACCTAAGGAGGACACGGCTTAATAAAGTCAGTGTTCATAAATTAGGAGAATGGTCCCTTTGCTAGGCGGAAAGATTCCTGCCTGCATTCAATAAGAGAGAAGAAAATAATAAAGTTCAGGTCAAGAAGACTTCAATTTTCAAAGTACAACACTGCCAGGAAGCAATTTAATGAAAAGTTCAAAAACATACAATGATTCCACAGTATTCTCTACTTCCCCAAAGTAAAAAGGTATTAACATCTTATGATGTTTTATGTTCTCTTCCTTATGTTTCCTTCCCTATACTAGTTTTAATGTCTATATATATATATACACACACACACACTTACACGTGTGCACAAACACACTAAAAACTCTCTCTTTGGCAGGGTAATAACAAACAAGAATGTTTGCACTCTTATGACACTGTCCAAAGCACAAGCATTAAACATACTCTGAAGGGAGCACAATAGGTACTAGAGCACAGTTGCAGTTTGGAAAAAAAACCATGAAGGTGGCAGATAGCCAATGCAGAGCTGTTACCAAACCCTGTGAAACAGGAACACTTGATGAAACAAGCTAGTAGAAGACTGGTTTACACATCAAGCAGTGGGCTTCCAGAACCAGTTTCCACATGACGTTATGGAGGCAGATGTCAGCTGGTTCACACAGGATATGGATGAATTCTTGGACAACAAATTTCGAAACACTTTTTAAAGTGAATAGACTTGTGAACCTCTAAATAGACAAGCAAGCATCTAAAATCCCTAATACAACAACTATGACCAAGAGGAATAAATGAGCAAAAGTGGTCAAACCCACAACTTTTCTCAAAAGGCATCCATTCTGCCACTATCAGAAGAAAGAGGTGCTAAATTACAGAAAAAAATTCTATTGAACTAGGTAACACATTTTTAGTAGTAAGCAGCGATCAAATTGTTAGATATTTTACAAAAAACAGTAGAAGTGTTCTGAAAGACAAACTGTGCCACAAATGAAGACCTTCATTAGTAGTGTTCAAAACTGATTAAATAATGTCTATTGTAACATGATACAGACTTCTGCATTACACAAGATAAAAGTCTTTTCACATTAGAAACTCAAATATAAAAATCATAGAAAAACATGGAACAATTTGAATTTTATACATATATTTCTACTTTTTAAAATAAGTACCTCTGCTATCCCTGCAAAAACTAAAAGCAAATTGAAGTACAATGACTGAAGTTGCTTCAATCTAGCTATTAGTGATTATTATTTTATCTGTTATTTTGTTTTGTAGAAGGCTTGCACCTTTACCTTGCAATGTGAGCTAAATTTCTAGTATTTTTTAAGACAATATTTCAAACTTTGTCAAAAGCTACTGAGAATTCACTTCCTCCCTAAGAGTAGAATATCTTCAAATATAATGTTATTTAAAATTAATAATAGTGAAAAGGCAGAAGTGAAGGAACTGAACACAAGATATGACAGTTCTCCTCTACTTCAAAGTCATTGTATGCTGCAAACCACTTCACTGTTTAAAATGACCAGGGATATTTTAAAATGCCCCAAAGTCCTGGAAGAAATATTCTAGAATTAATAAATATAACTACTGTTAAGGCAGTAGTAAGGCAGCAAGCCCTATCTTTGAACTTAAAACAGAAAGTGCTCCTTAGACTAAAGCTAATTACTTTCACATTGTTTTGCTCTGATTTACTGTAGTACATTTTTAGCAAACTCGGATCAGTTTTCAGTATCACTCTACAAACCTCCCTAGGTCCGTTCTTCACGAGGTCTACAGTATGCTATTCCAGATGTTTTTTTATTTTATTTTACTTTTTATAAACTTTAAAGATACACTAAGAATTCCCCAAAGTGATTTTGGGCTACAAACTATCAAGCCTCACCTATACAGTATAAAAATCATTATACAAAGAACAATTTTTTGGGAATCTGCTAAATGGATTCATAAAGGTGTGGTTTAAAGATACAGTATTTTGACCTCTAGTGTGACCAGAAATGTTTATTAGAAAAATATGCCTCAGTTCTGACCTAGAGGGTTTATGCTACTTCTGACAGAACTAGCACCTTAAGATTTAATTCATTCACTTTAGTAAATTTAACCATCCTTTACTGAGGGCAGTAAAACCCTGTGTACACATAGTGTATTTCAGTGCCTGGGGTCTTTCAGTTTTTGAGAATTAACGACTCTGTACTATTACCTACTGGTAACAGTAGGTTAATTAAGCTTTTTGGAGTCTTATCTAGCATACATGTAGCAGCAGTTTAGATAACACGTTAAAATCTTGTGCCCAAATTGAAGATGAAATCTTTTCTAATGTACAGAAAAGTTTCAAGTACAAAAAATATATATTTTTTTCACCCACTTAAGTATGTTTTACAGTTTTATGATTAATTGGTGATTTCAGACCAGCATTAGAGCTTTAATCCTTAAAGCTTTGGAAGGATGACACTATTTTATACATGCCAACAAAAACATTGATCTTTAAAACTAAATTAACACTTCATCGATGTTTTGTTTTAGTTGATATTGGGCAGGCCTGAACCATCAAAGAAGGCCAGAATTGTGCTGTGGTAAAAACCATTTAATGAATCCAATCCATCAAAATTGTGACAGTAATTGATTATGGCTGATCACTACAATTAGCATGGCAGAAAAGCTTGAACTTACTCAAACACTTGCAATCTTAAGTTTTGAAGTTTTCAGACTGCATCTAAGTTTCTTATAGTATAAATCAAACTGAGCACTGCAGATTCCAAAATCAAAGTATCTGAACAAAGCATCAGGAAGTCCTCACTGAAATGAGAACTTCAAAATAATGTGTGCAAACAAAGGCACTTTTAAGGAAGTGCCTTTGGAAGAGTATAATGTATCTACCCTTAAGCCAAGTTAGGTATTTACCAGTAAACCTATATATGCACTGTAATTGTGAGAGCAGTCAGGTAACTTTCATTTTGTTTTAAATAATGCAAGTCATATCGTTTACACAAAATAACCATACGTTGATTATATCTGATTTCTCATACAGGAAGAAGTGTCTGAACTTGAATATCATTATCAATTATGGTAATGTGTGAAGCTACAGTTCAAAGTACCTTAATCATAGAGCCATAATCTAACAAAATGTTTTTGCTATGTTTCATGAGTAGAAGAAAACACTAAGAATAATATATTGGGGGTTAACTATATGCAACCATCACAAGAGGTCAGAACTTGAAAAAAATTAACTTTTATAATCAACTTCAATGCTGAAAAAAGGATTTACCAAAAATAAAAGCAGCATTAGAGCTATGGCTTTCTGAAGTTGCAAAAATTACTGCTTCAACCTGCTGGAGTACTCATTTGTAACCACCAATAAATATTAAATCACATTTCAAGTACTTCCTCTAAAACCTACCGGGAAATTCCATTGAATGATTTCTCTTTACAGTACTTACCTCATCATTTTTGATGAATGCACTTCCCAAGGTCAAATCAAACGTTAGGGGGTTACCTGCCTTTCACAGATCACCACCCTTTAAATGCTTGCAGAGATTCTAAGAAGAAACTTGGAGCTAAATCACTTGGTTTAGGCAGCTCTTAATACCTTTCCAAAGACAGGAATTTGAATACTTTTACTCTTCAGACATCCTACAACTTCTGAAGTCACTGTGCGCACTGGGCTTACATGGCAAGGTTTTGGTAGTGGGGGGCTGCAGAGGTGGCCTCTGTGAGCAGAGCCCAGCAGCTGCCCCATGTCACATCAGAGTCAGTTCCAGCTGGCTCCAAAAGGGACCCACCTCTGGCCAGAGCTGAGCCATGAGCAGCACTGCCTGTGCCTTTGTGAGAGCAGATTTAAGAAAGGAAAAAAAAACTGCTGTGCAGCAGCAGCTGGGAGAGAGGAGTGAAAAATGGAGAGAAATGATCCCACAGACACCAAGGTCAGTGCAGAAAGAGGGGGAGGAGGTGCTCCATGCACCAGAGCAGAAGCTCCCCTGCAGCCCGTGGTGAGGCCCACAGTGGAGCAGGCTGTCCCCCTGCAGCCCATGGGGTACCATATGGAGCAGATCTCCATGTGCAGCCCATGGAGGAGACCACAGAGGAGCAGGTGGATGCGGCCTGAAGGAGGCTGCAGCCCATGGAGAGCCCCTGCAGGAGCAGGCTCTGGGCCGGAGCTGCAGCCCATGGAGAGGAGCCCACGCAGGAGCAGGTGATCCGGTGGGAGCTGCCACCCACGGGGGACCCGTGCTGGAGCAGTTTGCTCCTGAAGGATGGACCCCGTGGTACGGACCCATATTGGAGCAGCTCTTGAAGAGCTGCAGCCTGTGGGAAGCCCACGCGGGATCCGTTTGGGAAGGACGGCATCCCGTGGGAGGGATCCCATGCTGCAGCAGGGGAAGGGAGTGACCACGAAGGAGCAGTAGAGACAAAGTGTTACGGACTGACCACAAACCCCATTCCCTTGGGCTGCTCAGGGAGAGGAGGTAGAAAAGGGTGGATGAAGGGTAAAAGTGTTTTTAGTTTGCTTTTAGTTCTCACTGCTCTAGTCTATTAGTAATTGGCAATAAGTTACATCAATCTCCCTTATGCTGTTTTGCCCATGATGGTAACCAGTGAGCAATCTCCCTGCCTTTATCTCAATCCATGAGATTTTATTCCCCATCATATTTTCTCCCCCTGTCCTTTTAAGGAAGGGTAGACAGTGGTATAGTAGAGCTTAGCTACCTACCCATGTGAAACCACAAAGTGTTATAACACACACACAAGATTAAAGAAGGAGCTCTACACTGCAGTTTTCATAGTGTTCCAGTTTTAGTATGTGGCTGAATGCTACAGGACCTCCAGGTATATTGGAAAATGTTAGTTATGCCATAACTTGGAGTTGTGGTTGACAAAACAATTTAATGCATTCGTAAGGAGAAAGAGGGAAGAGGCAGGAAATAAGGTCTAGAAAATTAAATTTATCCAGAAGTAATCAGTTCCAGTTCCCTGAAACTGCACTAGAAGAGAGATAGTAGCATGGCATACCCTGTTTTTAGCAGGCATAATATTCTAGACTTTATTTCTACCAGTGAAATACCTTCTCACTGAGCATGCAGCTACAGATTCTTTTTCAAGTATCTATTTCACTTTGCTTCTCACCTCCTTGATGTCTCATCCCACCTAGAATTATAACTGAATGTTACTTTTCATACAAAGGCCAAAACACTGTTATTAAAACAAACCATTGTATGTTTGGATTATTCCTGCCCGGTCTAATTCTTCATAAAGATTTTCAGTATTTTTATTTTCATTGCTAAAATAAAGCAATGAGAAGCTTTCTTGCTTTTAGAAAATGCAAATATTTAATTAGAACTGCAATTCCCAGGCAATGCAACCGTGCATCCAAACAACATGATTTCCTGTGATCAGGTGCTTCCAGACAGAGGCCTCCCAACATAAACTGCTAGCCATATTTAAATCTTATACTGCACAGTCAAAGAATATAGACTAGTATGGAAACAAAAAAAAGAAATATAGGTGTGGCAAAAATTATGCAAGGGATAGATAACCTTTAGCCTTGAGTAACTTCTTTCTTAAAACAGATGTCATAAGGATGCATTACTCCTCCAGATATGGAGGAACGACAAAAGCTGGGTTTTATACAGGTTATCAAAACCAATAAAATTGAACCAGGCTTTCAAAGTGATGATTACAAACAGGCTTGCGAAGATATTTTCCCCATGTTTATTCTTGAGGAACTTGGAAGTGTGGCAATAGAGAGAACAAGACCACTTGTGCCTTTGTAAGCAACAGTATGAGGCAAGTATAGGTATAAAATACACTAAGGAACTACCTAGATAGACTACAGCTTCATTCCTCCCATCTGTTCCATGTCTTTTATTCTCAAGTTTCAGCTGAAATTCATCCATCCCCTACAAAAACAGTGCCACAACAGAGGTAACTAAGCAAGCATTTAGTACATGGCAACAAGCAAATATCTGCCATTTACAAGAAAGCAACACAGAGACTAGGTGAGCAGTAAAACAGACAGACTGGGTTCTATTGTACATCTACAAAAACTGTGATCAAATACAGAAGACTGCCCTCTGAAACAGATACGTCACCACTGCAAAAGCACTGAAAAGTTTCTCAAGGAAACAGCAGAGTTGAAACTGAAGATACTTCTGTTCCAACTTGAATTGGCACCAGTGTTTCTGCAATTCCATAAACTAATGCAAGGAACTAAATTTGCAACAGAATTAAATTTGGAGACCTCAAATGGCAGGAAACCAACTACAGAAGATTAACTTGCAATAGGGACAAATAACGGTGGGTCAATGCCAGGCCTATTGTAAGAAAGCAGTTAGAATATGCAGGTAATAGTATTAAATGACTAACAGAATCACCTGTTCCGCTAGCAACTAACATTTACATTGGCTGAGCTGTAACACAGGACTGCAGCCTCACCTTCTATGGCTAATGCTGGTAGACAGCATACTCATCATCCCCTCCCACTCTCCAGAAAAATAGTATGGCAAGAAAGAATGTATACAAACACTCCTTCACTCTTATGTGATTAAAACTACTGCAGAACACCACAAACTAAACTTCTAAAGATGACTCATTTTTCTGGTTGGACAGATTAAAATGTGACTGCATGTTGGCTGAATGTTATAATGCATTTAGTAACAATGACTGCTTAACTAGTCCTTCCCGCCCCCCGCCCCCACCTCCCCATCTCAACAGACTCATATTGATCCTGTCAACACTATCAATGAGGTTGCTTTTTGTAAGATCTGGCTAGATTCTTCATCTATGTCTAAATGCTGCCACATGAAATAATTGTACCAGTCCACTTTAGGGTGTTGGTGAGAGTGTAGAGACTGCTTATACAATTGCATGTTTTCTCGTCGTACTATATTCCAACATGTTTCAAATGCAGAGCTGTGTAAAGCCAGCAGTCCAGCTGATTATAGGCTGCTAATGATTCCCAGATAACAACCAGCTTTCGCTATTCAAAAATATCATTTGCATTTTACAGTCTCATCACACATTCAACTTACATATGTGCAAATACATATTAGCTAAGAACACCAAAACAGTCCTTTCCAAGAAATAACAATAGTAACAATCTGTTTCATCTCAGGAAAGCCTTTTTGAGAGTGACTTAAAATTCCATAAAACTGCTGCTTTAAGGGACAACAGTTGATGCAGTGACTTCAAATATTAGCACTGTCTACAGAAAGTTGTGTTAGCAATAAGAGACGCATATAAACTCTTTTGTAGAGACTGAGCTGATAAATTCAGAGTCAATGTATGTCCCACCCCCCACTACTTTTCAAATTAAGCTCTTAGTAGTGTAAACTGTTTCTAATATGAGCTTAGAATCTTCCCTGTGTTTCTCTGTGCAACTGCATGATCACAAGATTTAACAACAGAGAGCACAGGTTTGAAGCAGCCCAGGTCACTTCAGCTTAAGATCAAGAGGCCACTCTAACCATCTCAATTTGAGAGGTGGTGATAAAAAGTTCAAATACATAAATATTTCATCAGCTAGCCCATGTGAATATAAGCTAGCAGATGTGGTACAACATTTAGGTCTCCATGAAGAAATGCGAAAACTAATACAAGCTTTCCAAAACTGCCCAGTTTCATTAGCATTTTTCTAACTTCTTTCCCTAGTCCAAGTTCACGTTCCGCATATCTTTGTATGATTACCTCTTCTTTATTACTGTTGAACTTCACTAATACCAATTTGTACCAAGTATAGAGATGAATGCATTCTTACAAGCTATGTGAAAAATAGCTGGTTCAGGAAGGACTTTAATGCCTTCACTGACTGCAATCCATGCACAACCCTCATTAGATGCCAGAAAATTCATGCATGAACTCAAATTGAGGCTTCCACAGGAAACAAGGCCTTGTGGATTCCAGTGTTCAGAGCAACTTGTTTAGAATCCAAAGCACTTCAAAACAGAAATGGCAAGAAATACAACATGTGATAAAGGAGATCTTTTGTAATGCATGTGTATCAATAATATGAGTGTGTGTGTGTATATATAAAACATTTTTTCTTTAAAATCTCAAAACTTAAGATTAACCTAACCCTCAAGCCCTGTATTTCCAATTTCATTACAAGATATGATCACACAGAGCCATATGAATGCTGCTGTAAGTTCAATTTTGTATAAAATCATACACTGAACAAAAACAATGCAGAAATCCTTAAGTAAACTCACACTAACATGTATCCTTTAAACTAGAACATCCAGTTTTTCTTAAAAGCTTGGCAATTTTGTCTTACTCTAAAAATTACTATTACAGTATTATTAATCAACAAGAAAAAGCAGTCATGTGGGAACATTAGCTATTAACTTGATCAAGGGTTAAAAAACAGCAGTCACAGTAATATCCTGTATCTGCCAACTCCATACAAAGAATTTAAGTTTTATGTATTGAAAAACTGCACCTCTAGAAGCTCTCTCATAATACATTCCCCTTGAATTAGGACCTTTTAGTACTGTTCTGAGTGTGTGTGGCAGAAAAGCAACATCTGGTGATTCAATGTTAGCAGTTTATCACTCACAGAGACATGGTACCAAACATTTGTAAAGTTACTGCAGGCTGTAAGATTGAAATAGTGTTACAGCAATACGCAGAAAATTAAACATTTGTCTTGGCTACTGGAATCCAAGGCAGAGAAAAATTTACTAAGTTTGAATTGTACTCTTTCTGGCTTGAAGAATGAAGGATTTACACAGAAGGTGCACTTTTAATATCCTTTAAGACATTAAAATCCTTCTAGTTATGGACCATGTGGGGGGCTCTGCTGCAAGGGACTATTCTTAAAGGAAGTCCTCACTACAAAACAGAAAATAAAGCCTTCTAAGCTAGCAATATGCCCAACATCATAGAACAAAGTATCAAAACTATGAAAATTTACAAGTCTGCTTCTGAACAAACTAAATTCCCAGAACTGAGCTTGTGTCAGAAATGTTGTTGAATCAGACAACAGGACATGATAACAAGAGTCTGTACTTGAGCAACTGTTACATACCTCAGCTCCGAACTGTGTAAGAACAGTAGCTCAGAAAACATGAAACTAGGTCTGTTCTCTTAAATAGTTAGATTATACACTTTGTCCAGCAAAATAAACACGAAGTTTCACACATACTATGAAGACAAATGTTGAGAAATGTTAGAATCCTACACCAGTCATAAAAACATTCTTTCCTGTACATATGTTAAGTTCCTCTGGTCCTAAAGGAGGGACCAGTCCTTTCAACAAATGGTACACTGTTTTTTTAAATATGAATCCTAAATTAAGAGTCACAGCATTTCTTCACTTCTCTGACCCTGTCTAATGTTAGTTATCTACTTCTGTGAAGAAAAGAGATGAAATTCATTCAGCGCTAAGACAGTTAAGGAAAACCATTTTACCTTGGAAGCTGACGTTATGCACAGCAGGAAATAAATCTATATTCCTTTTGTCTGAATAACTCAAGTGGGTTCATATACTGAAAACGCACTGTTAACCTCCTCTCTTCAAAGGAAATGAGGTGCAACAAGAAGGAGCATGTATGGAGACAAAACACTGCTTGAATTAACTACTGCTTTGTAAAATAGATCACCGTGGTAATAGAATCAAGAGGAGACCAAAACCAGATTAAGCTTATTCTGCTCTGGACAAAACTTACAAATTCTATAGCAGAGAAAGTTTGCCACCTTCCTACTTTCACTGCCCCCACTCCACCCTCCTCAACCCATAAGACTTTTCATTCATCTGGCAGAAACAGAGGGAAACCACACCTCTGAGCAGCTTCACAAAGGAGATTCCATCATATGAGACATCTAAGCAGCTATGAGAGCTAAATCCCACTCCTCTCTGTTTGATGAACAAACGCACTTGTATTCTTGCCTGATTTACTGTTAACTTTTCAGCCAGGGCTCACAATGCTCTTTTAGTGGTTGCTGTTCCTTTTGCTGCACTGCAGAAGTCTTAGAACTTTCTCCTTTAACTATCTTTTCCATTACAAGAGTACCCTCTCTCTTTTAGCAACATAAAGAGCATTCGTTTGATATTTTGAACTTATCTGAAGCAGCAAAATCTTATTAAAAACCATAGTAATGTACTTCACTAATGGGTAACTTGTTCTAAACATTTGTATCTCACCTTTGACAGAAGCAATTTCACACAGGAAACATGGCCCTCATAGACTGCTGATAAGAGCGGTGTAATATTATGTTTGTCTGGAGCCTGTAAATTGAGACACAGTTATTTGAAACAATTTCACACAGCATTAAAAGGTTTTGCTTGACTTCATTTTGTTTTGTCAACAGTAGAGTGAAGTTAAGGATTTAAGAGTATTTTCCAGAAATGCATTCCTTCAGAAATTTTTACTCTGCTTTTTAAAAAGAAAAGTCATGGTTTAAAAAAATCAGTCAGAAATATCAGCAAGATATTCTTCCATAAATCTACTTCATATCCCAAAGTTGGTTTTTTTTTTTTAGGCCAATGTTAGAAATTGCAAGGTCTCAGCTGAGAAGTTTTGCCCAATTAAAGAATGGTACTCTCAATTCTCCCATTTCTCAGACAATCTGGCTTCAAAAACCTGTTTTGGCCTGAAACATTCTCTGGGCTTTCTTCTCTCTAAACTATTGTCCTGGAAAGAATAAGAAATGAAGCAACGGAAGTGTTCTTATTTTTTCCTCCATTTTGTGCTGAATTAGGAGAACTCCTGAGGAATTGCTAATCTTTCTAGGCACCATGGAAGAAAATTCAAGCCATTTTGTTAAGGTCTGAAGCTAAGATGTGTTCTACATTAATTTTCAGGCAGGTATTCTGAAGTGTAGCATTTGGTGTACATGGTTAAAGTATTTAGAAACTTCATGGAGGACTATACTGTTTTGAAGTGCCAATACAGCTCAATCAAATCTTTTCATAACACAAAGCCATGCACGTCAAGCTACAGCAAAATGACAGCTCGTGCAAGTAAGATGTCTCAAATCAATAAAATTAAAAGACAAGCACACCAATTTAAACAGAGTTGATCCTGCCCTAGCCAAGGATACATTGCAATGTCTTCTTAAGTCCCTTCCAACAAATTTAATATGTGTTTCATGTTACCTTTACTCAGATGCAATTGCTGGTTCTATTCTCCTAACCATCATTACATGAAGTCTTTATAGATACAACTTTTCCCAATGTGTTCAAAAGTGTTAGAATATTTAATAAACGTAATTTTAAGCTTCTAACCTGTAGGAGACCACCTCTCAAGCATTCTTAAATGCATCAAATTGCTTGGTTTCATATAACTCTTTCAGTAACCATTTAGGCATTTATACCCATCTCTTATGTGAGGAAAAAAGACCCTAAACTGTTTGTAAAATTCATGTACATACGTTAATATCAGCTCCTTTCAATAGCAGAAATTCCAGAATCTCAAGCTGTCCACAGTCTGCTGCATAGTGTAGAGGCTTCCTCCCACCTTCAAGTGTCCGGTTGACATCTTCGCCCTTCAAAGTAAACAAACTCATAAGCAAGTCTTAAAGCTATCACATCAAAAAGAGCTTGAAAAAATCCAACAACTTCAAATACACTGAAGAATGTTCCATACAAAATTGAAGTCATTGCCTAACAAAAGTAAAAATTAAGTTGCTTGATTTCCTTTCCCCCTTCATCTACACATTTAAAACAGCATCGGTTCCTCCTTCCACACTGCATCTCAGGTGCAGTAAGTGCCCAAGTGCATTAGGTAACTTGACAAAAAAACATTACAGCATGTGGTAAATGCGTGAGTTTGCTCATTTTGCTTCTTCTACCCCTCCCTGGAATCTCAGTTATCTGCCTACTCTAAGTTACTTTCCCTGCTTTTACACACACTGCGGTTTTGCACACTGAGAAGCCACATGCACAGAAATAAGTCAGCATTGTAACTACTAGCAAGTGAGTATAGACCATCCATAATCCAAAACCCAATTACAAAACTCTCCATTCTATTTTATAAATAGCATCCGCCAATCCATTCACTCGTACTAGTGGACTGAAACATCTCTTAAGGCGCAAATGAAATTTATTTTAGTGAATGCCTAATCAGCTTTGTTTCTTCACCTTGGGTTGTGCAACTAAGGATAAACTGACTTGCTGCACTTTGGCAATGACAAGAAGTTACTAAACACCAAATACTGACATGCTATATGGTAAGTAACTTCTTGTTCATCTGTGCAAATGAGCTTAGTATTTCAGGTCACAGCTAAATTTAGCACCTTGCTTCAAGTTTTGCGTCTCCACAGAAAAACAATCAAAAGAATTTCAGCTGCAACACCAATTCATACTTCTCTGTAGAACCTCAGCATACTTTTCTGTAGAACCCTTACTCCTTTCTCAAATTTCTTAGAAAGTTCAAAGATTAGAGTGAAATGTATCTTGCAGACATCAGCTCTCTTCTAAGAGTGGAAGGGCAGACTGTCAGAAGGAAATTGTATTCTGCATTTGATGTTCTGTATTGTCAGTTTTATACTGTAGGCCAGGCAACAAGAATACCTTGCCTGGTGTTCATAATTCTCCTCCACTTGCCAATAGAGTATTTGACTCTTTCCACAATAAACACCAATGAAAGTCAAAGTAGCACAACAGGTTTAACTTCAGGTTTAATTAGAGTACATTTTCTGGTGCCAGAAATCAGGACTTTGTTCTCACACTACTGGATGGTCTGGCTTCAAAGTAGTATGATGAAAAAAACCCTATAGGTGGTGTCACTGACCTCAGACATGACTATGGCTTCTGAAGCATGCTGGACATGAGAAAAATTAAGTTAGTTTTACTATTATTTCAGATATTTTCAGAACAGTAATGAGTTGTACTTCTAAACAGAGCCCACCACAGCTTTAGCTATGGATACACAACACTGTACAATAATGTATAAAACACTAGTAAGACTAACTGAAGGTCTAACTATCCGCGACAACTTCACTGCTAAGCAGTATTCTCTGCTACACAAGTGCTGTGATGCAACTTCTCCCTTATTTTGCTGAATTTCAGTACAAATCAGTAGCAGGGATATGTTAACATTGGTGTTCCAATAGAAAACAAAAAACAAAAAAACACTCCTCCTGACCACAGTACACTAACAGCATACAAATAGCCTCAGTCTGACAAGCA